>LVTN01001229.1:7595-84682 GCA_001649415.1 Musa itinerans
TTGAGAATGTTGACGAAACATGATGGACTTGTGATATAGCTTTTCCTAAACTTTTCTTCACGTAGAAAATCACAGATACGACCGATCCATATGATGATAGTGTCCCCTAATAAATTATATAATTCTATCGCATTAAGTAAGATATATTATAGTTTTTAATTACAATTATTGATCAATAAAAAAGTTTGATTATTCTAAAATTTCTTAGGAGATTATTTTGGTGAAAGTGATTCTTCTAATTGCAATAATATCTTCCTAAAACCTATCTTCACTTTAAATTTTTAATTAGTTTCAGCGTAACAGACCTCATAAACACCCTATATTTCCATCTGGCTGATGATACATCAGGAGGGAGGGAGGGATGGATGAATGAAAACAAGCTTGCAGATAAATCGATATGGAGGCTTGTGATTGGAGCAGTTCCTCCTCCTTCTTGTACAGCCTGTCCTCACCAGACGCCAAAGAGACGACTTGGTCATCCAGCTGACAGTGGCCACTGCAGTCCCGTTGAAACATCTTATCCCAAGGAATCGATGCGTTGGAAACGCAGCGAGGGAGACGAAAGCCGAAGGGCGAGTGGGATAGCAACAGCGTGCGCAATTGTTCGGAGAAAAATTGGATGTTCTTGCCCAAGTCATCATTTCATCAGATTGGATGCGGTGCTCACGGGACGGGACTGTATGCTGAACGCTTTAACCTAACATCACCTTGTTGTCCTGTCCGGCTGATCAACTTCTTTAAACCTAACAGCGCGACTCGTGGGTCTCCATACCATTATCCCGGTCGTCGGTTTCCTTCAAGTTGTCCGGTTTAAATATTTTGATCGCTTTCTCGATCTTGTCGCTCATGACCATGCTAATTTTTTTTCCTTCAAGTTGGACGACTTTGCAGCTTTAGCTGATCCAATATAATCTTCTTTACTTTTTCAAAAGAACAAAAAAAAAATCATCCACGCTTTGGGACAAGCCGACATGGCTCCATCATCACTTTCCAAGTAGTTTCAGCGAAAGAAAGATGGGAGTGGGAATAAAAAATCTACACAGGACGACTCCATTTCAATGATCCGCTGAAGAAATGTTTAACAATATATTTGCAGTCGAAAATATATTAGGGATCGAGCGTCATTTATGGCATCTCCTAGTGATTTGCCAAATCAAAAAAAATTTCTGAAAATTATTGCATTGCTGCCTTCCCACCTCAGAACAAACTTGTTGCATTTGGTATTATTGGAAAAAATAGAAGATAAGAAGAATTATTGAAGAATCTTTATAAGAAGTTTTATTGAAGAAACTTTAGCTTAAATGCATTAACATGTCCCTTTCCTATTTATACAGATTAGGAGGGAGGATTTTCCTCAATAGAATAGAGGATTTTCCTCAACATAATAGAGAGATTTCTTCATATAGTTGGGGAAATCTTATTTGCTATCATGCCCCCGCAAGATGGTGCTCCTGTTAAGGGTACCAATCTTGAATCGATGCAAAGCAGATTGCTGCTGCGGTTGCTATTGCTGTGGCTGTGACGGTGACAGCGACGGCTGCTGCAGTAGAAGAGAAAGCTATAGGAATGCTGCAGCAGAGGAAGAAATCGCAACAAAGGAGGAAGCTGCAGTAGAGGAGAAAACTACAGCGTTGTTGCAATGATTCTACAGCAGTATCAAGGAGGTAAGAGGTGGGTGATTGCGGTGGCTTGAGTTCGTGCACGCAGCAGCGATCCATGCGGTGCTGTGCGTGGCGTGGTTGTACATATATGCGAAGGAGAGCACACTGGACCGCTAAGTCCCGACGTGCAGACTGTTGAGGGCATAAGAAGAATTATTGAAAAAGCTTTATTGAAGAAGCTTTAGCTTGAATGCATTAACATGTCCCTCTCCTATTTATACAGATTAGGAGGGAGGATTTCTCTCAATAGAATAGAGGATTTCCCTCAACAAATAGAGAGATTTCTTCATATAGTTGGGGAAATCTTATTTGCTATAAGGTATCTCTATCTCCAATTTGTGCCCTTTCTGCCTTATTATCGATGAGATTTTTGTTCATCTCTTCTTTTCTTATCCAATAGTTGTTTCTCTTTTCTTCGTTCAAGTTGGATTTTTAAATAACTCAAAGCTTTGTCCAATAATATCTTCGTTAGGATGATTTCTTTTGTTTGTTATTATGAGGAGACCCATTCTCTTGAAGTCTCTATGAAAAAATCTCAGACCCATTCTCTTGAAGTCTCTATGAAAAAATCTCACATGGAGATTTCATGGACTAGGCCTTAATCTAGGTGGCTAAAATTAAACTGACTCTTTCAATCAAGATGGTGAAAAGGGTACCAAGTTTTTGTGTTCGGATACTAGTGACGTCCTTTTTGCTAGTTGCACATAGTGGAGAAGAATGAGCATTCTCTTCTCTTCTTGGAAGCAATGACTATTCGCCATGGTTTTTCTAAAGCATTATTAGATGATATTAGTCATATTTATGTCTAAACTAATTTCAAGTGCCTCTTGAACATCCTAAATGACACATCTCAACTTCTTTGGAGTATCTTACAATCACTAATGAGATTTCTCTATTATTTAGACAATTTGACTCTTTCTTAATTACACATGTATATCATGAATGTAATAGAGTTGCCAACTACCAAGCGAATTACGCTAGAATGCATCTAGCTACTATTTTTTGGCAAGGGGAGTGGCTTTCAAATTTTTTCTTGATTATTACTTCAGATATTTGGGGTGACTTTTGGTTCCAATATCATCCACATATTATCCAATCTATCGAACATGGGCATCCTTTATGTGATCGAGATGCAAAATTTATCAGCTAAGGGTTCAAACGAAAAATTATTTCTAATTTTTAATTTTTTATGTATACGTCAGTTTTTCTTTCACCGTAATAAATTTCCTAATAAGTCACTAATATGCATGAGATATAATGTTCCATAAAATTTGCATAAACCATCTGTGACAACAAAACAAAAGTTAATAAAGACTAAAGTTACATATTTACTATATACTGTGTCAAAAAATGGAAAACATACTAAAATGAACTTCCATTAATTTTTATATAGAAGATGACGTACAAGAACAAGTTTACAGAAAAGTAAATTACATTTTGAAAATAAGATAAAATAAATATAAAAGATGATAAGGATTAAACCATATAAGAATAATGATAGGTCATATTACTATACAAGAAAACATTAATATATTTACAATAAGAAATGAGCCTAAAAGAATTATAATCAACACGCCCACCACAATCTTCGTGCAGATGGCAACAGCCCTTCTGGGGCCTCTGTCTTTGCGCAACAAGCACCTGATCGCTCTAAAGCATCCGTCTTTGCGCAACAAGCACCTGATGGCAACAGCCCTTCCAGCATCCGTCTTTGCGCAACAAGCACCTGATCGCTCTAAAGCACACCCAAACCATGAAGAAACTAAGGATTCCGAACCAACTCAGGAGAAGGATGTCAATGCCAGGGTAGGACGAACAGAAAAATATTGGCTTAATGACGGCCAAGAATGCTAATGCCGTCGAGAACACCGCCAGCCATAGAATCCACTTTATGATTTCCATTGATGAGGGTAATAATAATGATGGGATACGAACCGACGTCAATTGCTTCCGGGTGATGTCTCCTAGGCCACGCATACTGAGGAGCTGCAGGGGCCGCCTGCCCAGGTCTGACCCGACAGCGCCTGGCCGAAGCAGACCAGAAACGCCGACCGAGGCACGTCGCCATCCTGCAGGAGCCAGGTCCTTCACACCACGCCAATGCCGGTGTCAGACGTTACCAGAAATACGATCCCGCTCCCCGCAAGCGGGCACATCAGGCAACGGTAACATTCCCTATAAAAACCCTTGCTCTCAGAGAGAAAGGGCGGGAGGAGAAACGGGACAAAATAACTGAAACCCCCTGTGACTATCGACTAACTTGATCGTCGGAGGGGTCGGGCCGAGCTCTTCCGACCCGACCTGTGTGCAGGAACGAAGGCGGAGCGCCTCCCCCGAACGTCCAAGCGATGAGTTCCATCCCGGAGAAAACAGCGGCCCCATCGTGATCACACCAAGCAAAGCCGGCTACCTCAACGGTCTCCAAGGTCATCCAGGAAGATCCCCGCTCATTCAGACCCGAACCAAGCCGTGTTGGCCCCGAGGCCACGACTTAAAGTTGTTGATACTAACATTTTGGCGCTAGAAGGAGGGCCCGAATGTCGAGGGATCGGCAGATTGACCCAGACGAACCTATAGCTGACGGGTCACACCTGATCGGGGCTCGGGGGGAACGTCCCTCGCAGGGCGAACCTCAAATCAGGCACCCCGCAGCGACATCAGAGTGCTATTGGTGATTATTCAACGACCCAGGCTTGTCGCCACCAGAAGGCGCCCCAACCGACCTGTCGCTTGTATCGCCTAAGGCCTTCCGAGACCTCGCTCATCAAGTCCGAGCTCTGATTGGGATGGTGCAGACCATTATCCCCCTCATTTCTTGTCTGGTGCACCTGCCTACGATTCAACCACAGCGACAACAAGAGCCGACCGTTCGGGCTCACACGGTACCTCCGGACCTCCTCAAGGATAGAGCGACGGGGATCCCGAGCGCCCGCCTGGAGCCCGAGGTGTTAACTTCGGATTCAACGGACTCCCTGTGAGCCCAGCTATGCTTCGTTAGCCGGCGACTCGATGAGGTACAAAAGGAAGTTCGTAAGTCAAAGGAAGAACTCGGGGAGGACACGCACCGGGGATGTCCATTTGCGCTTGAGATACAAGATCAGTCAGTGCCCTCGAACTTCCACCTCCCCTCTCTCGACGCGTACGATGGCGCCACCGACCCAAAGGACCATGTAGCCGCCTTCTGTGCCCAAATGGCGTTGTACAAAACCTCAGACGCCTTGATGTGCAGGGCATTCCCCACGACTCTGAGGGGGGCAGCCCGTGCATGGTATAGCAGTCTAAAGGCCGGGGCGATCACTTCCTTCGATCAGCTCGCCAAGGACTTTGAGCTTAACTTCCTAGCCTACGCCCGGCCGAAGCCATCCGTTGCACTGCTCCTCGGACTCAACCAAAGGGAGGATGAGCCCCTCTCACATTTTGTGGATCGCTTTGCCACGCAAATCCAGGGTTTGCCGGACGCTCACCCCTCTCTGTTGATGTAGGCATTTATGATAGGCTTGCGACCTTCCAGGTTCTTATGGTCCCTCGTGGAGCGACCCCCCATCGCAGTACCGGAGATACTCCAGCATGTGAACTAGTACATCGCGGCGGAGGTCTGGATGGCCGAGAGGTGGGAGGAGCACGAAAGGGTCAGGCCTGAGCCACCCCGGGGGCAACAATCCGCCACACCGATGAGCAGGCTAAACTGGCCAGACCCGATGGTGTCGAGGCCCTCGCTCCCCCCTTGGCCACGTCCCGAACGGAGATATTTCTCCAAATAAGAAAGAAGGGGTTGCTCAGAACCCCCAACCCGATGCGAAGCCCGCGGGAGCTCGCAGACCAATCGAGGTACTGCCGTTTCCATTGACAAAGCGGACATAACACCGAGGAGTGCCGCGAATTGAAGCGGCAAATCGAGGAGCTCATTCGCAAAGGACACCTCGGCCGATACCTTCGACAAGATCGCTGCATAACAGATTGATGCTCCAAGCAGCTCCTCGGCCGCAGCCGGTCCAAGACCACCTCTGCGCGGCCTGCCCGCCTAAGCCGTGTTCCTCGGCCGCAGTCGGTCCGAGACCACCTCTGCGTGGCCTGCCCGCCCGAGCCGTGCTCCTCGGCTGCAGTCGATCCGAGACCACCTCTGCGCGGCCTGCCCGCCTTAGTCGTGTTCCTCGGTCGCAATCGGCCCGAGACCACCTCTGCGTGGCCTACCCGCCCGAGCCGTGTTCCTCGGTCGCAGCCAGTCCGAGACCACCTCTGCGCGGCCTGCCCGCTTGAGCCATGTTTCCTCAGCCGCAGTCGGTCCGAGACCACCTCTGCGTGGCCTGCCCGCCCGAGCCGTGCACCTCGGCCGCAGCCGGTCCGAGACCACCTCCGCGCGGCCTACCCGACTGAACCACACACCTTGAATTGCAAACTGCGGTGCAAACTGATCACCCTAGTCTCCTGCCTTGCTCAAATTGTACCCTACAATCACATGTCGCATAGGATAACGAACCGGCAACCAACCGTCGCGACCCCCTGGGGGACCTCTCCGACTGACCCGGGGGCAAACCGACAGGAACAACCACTTAAAGCAGGAGCCACGCCCCGGACCTCCCCAGCGATAGCCGATGCATGGCTTCCTTCGGGGGGGAATATGATGAGGGTAATAATAATGATGGGACACGAACTGACGTCAGTTGCTTTCGGGTGACATCTCCTAGGCCACGCATACTGAGCAGCTACAGGGGCTGCCAGCCCAGGTCTGACTCGACAGCGCCTAGCCGAAGCAGACCAGAAACGCCGACCGAGGCATGTCGCCATCCTGCAGGAGCCAGGTCCTTCACGCCACGCCAATGCCGGTGTCAGACATTTCCAGAAATACGATCTCGCTCCCTGCAAGTGGGCACATCAGGCAACGGTAACCTTCCCTATAAAAACCCTCGCGCTCAGAGAGAAAGGGCGGGAGAAGAAACAAGACAAAATAACTGAAACCCCCTGTGACTATCGACTAACTTGATCGTCGAAGGGGTCGGGCCGAGCTCTTCTGACCCGACCTGTGTGCAGGAACGAAGGCGGAGCGCCTCCCCCGAATGTCCAAGCGAGGAGTCCCATCCCGGAGAAAACAGCGGCCCCGTCGTGATCGCACCAAGCAAAGCCGGCTACCTCAGCGGTCTCCAGGGTCGTCCAGGAAGATCCCCGCTCATTCGGATCCGAACCAAGCCGTGTTGGCCCCCAGGCCACGGCTTAAAATTGTTGACACTAACACCCATCACCATTTTCTTCTGTCTTGGCACACAACAAATCAACAAAAGAATGATACTCAAGGATGCAAACAACCCGAGCATGTGGAGCAGTAGGAATAACTTGGATCATATTTTCGATCTCCCTCCCCGTCACTTGAACTCCCAAAAAAAAAAGTGTGTGTAAGGGGTAGTCGGCCCATCATCATGTTTACCCACCTGGGGGGTTCAACCCAACTTCTAATGTATTGCCTCTCCCATATTTTTTAATATATTAATATATTTTTTTATGAGATAATCATAATAATCCTTATGATCGATCTTAAAATATTTTAATTCCTATCACATGGGTTGCCACTCCCATATTTTTTAATTCAAAGTTCATTTAAAGATATTTTGTTTCATATAATAAATCAACATCATTAGCAGCAAGCAAAATATCATCAACATTTACAATCCAAAAAATAAACTTGTTTCCACCAATCTTCATATATGTACATAGATCAATAGTATTTTCATAAATGTAAAGGATTTTTTGTATCATTAAACATAAGATATTAGTGTCAAGAAATTTGTATAAGTTCATATATTGATTTCTTAAGTTTATATATCATGTGTTTCTTCCCTTTAATTGGAAAGCCTTTAGGCCGGTCTATGTAAATTTCTTTCTCCAAGTTCTCATTTACAAACATGTTTTTCATATCTATTTGGTGTAACTCTAAGTTATAACGAGCTACTAAGATCATAAAAATTCTGAAAAAATCTTTTCTGAAGATTAATTAAAAAATCTTTTATAATCAATGCTATCTCTTTGAGTGAAACCTTTAGCATCAAATCTGACCTTGTATCTTTTGATATTATTATTCAAGTAATATTTGATCTTAAAGACCTATTAATAATCGCCTTTTTGACATCCTTCAGGTAATTCATCAAAGGTCTCAAACTTGATTTTCATTCATAGATTTTAATTCTTGCATTAACCTATTTTTTAGAAATTATAGTTTCAATGGCCTATGAAAATAAAACTGGACCATCAAATATAACTAAGTCAATTTTGACTCTTTTAAATAGACCACATAATTATTAGAAATAATAGATCTCCTTTATCTTTAAGATATTCTTAATGTTATTTTTTGTGATTCACTTGTTGTAGATTGATTGATGTTTATTTCATTGATTGATCATTTATTGATTTATTGCTCTCGAACATTATCAAATTGTTTAACAGTTTGGGGAACAACAACATTACAAGTTACTAGTAAAGCTACATCTATTTGAATTTTTTAAATAATTATATTTCATGATTCACCACTCTCACTTATTTTATCTATTTCAATGAATCGAGCATTCGTAGTTTCTACAATTCTGGGAATAAAATCTATACCTCTTAAATTATAAATATTAAATAATAAAAACATAATTTGATGCAATAATAAGATAAACAAATTTAAAAAAAAGTTATAAATATTAAATCACGACTCTGATACCATATCTAAAGAGTTTAATTCTTGCACAATTAAAACATCATTGTGCACAACATAAATCTCATGATTTTTAGATTTAGTGTTTTTTTTTAAATCAACTTTAATTGAAAAAAAATACCTTGACATAATTCTAGTTTCCATTGTTTTGACATATGCTATCGATGAAAATATGATCTAAGGATGGAGAGAGCATCATGTTCCAAATTACAGGGACAAAAGATGTCTTTCATCAAAATATTAATTTGAAATTAATATCTATTCATTAGGAAAACACATCTATCCGAGAATTACATCTTTTATCGTTAATAGATACGATCTTTAATATCATAAGAATCAAAAGTCATGTGTGCCACGTTAATTCTGACACATAGCTCGAATGAATGCAGATTGTGAAGTTGCTTCTGGGACGGCGAGGTATCAATGCCAACGCCACCAACATGAGAGGCGACGCCGTCCTTGATATGCTGCTGGATTCACCCTGCCAACATTGAGATCTATTGTTGGGAGAACTGATTCGAGCAGCAGGTGGAAGAACCGCCGCAGAAGAAGAAGGGAAGACTCAGCCGAAATCGTCACCGAGTGATGCCGGAGCCTCTGCCACTGTCGCCTTACACAGAAGCCGACCAAATTGGTCTGAACCTAAAGAAAGGTAACAATAACAAACCAGCAACACTAATGGTGGTGGCGACGTTGATCGCCACCATCACATTCGTAGCTGGGTTGAACCCCCCAGGTGGGTTTAACCAGAAACATGATGATGGGCCGACTACCCCTTACACACACTTTTTTTTTTGGGAGTTCAAGTGACGGGAAGGGAGATCGAAAATATGATCTCAAGTTATTCCTACTGCTCGACATGTTCGGGTTGTTTGCATCCTTGAGTATCATTCTTTTGTTGATTTGTTGTGTGCCAAGACAGAAGAAAATGGTGATCGGAATCATAAAGTGGATTCTATGGCTGGCGGTGTTCTCGACGGCATTAGCATTCTCGGCCGTCATTAGGCCAATATTTTTCTGATCGTCCTACCCTGGCATTGACATCCTTATCCTGAGCTGGTTCGGAATCCTCAGTCTCTTCATGGTTTGGGTGTGCTTTAGAGCGATCAGGTGCTTGTTGCGCAAAGGTGGATGCTGGAAGAAGAAAGATGGAGAAGGAGAAAGCCACGGAGGCCCCACAAGGGCTGTTGCCATCTGCACGAAGATTGTGGTGGGCGTGTTGATAATAATTCTTTCAGGAGTATTTCTTATTGTAAATTATTTAGTGTTTTCTTATATAGTAAAAAGGTCGATAATAGAATAATATGGCCTATCATTATTCTTATATGGTTTATCCCTTATCATATTTTAAAGTTACTTTATCTTATTTTCAGAATGTAATTTGCTTTTCTGTAAACTTGTTCTTGTACGTCATCTTCTATATAAAAATTAATGGAAGTTCATTTTAGTATGTTTTCCATTTTTTGACACAGTATATAGTAAATATGTAACTTTAGTCTTTATTAACTTTTGTTTTGTTGTCACATATGGTTTATGCAAATTTTGTGGAACATTATATCTCATGCATATTAGTGACTTATTAGGAAATTTATTACGGTGAAAGGAAAACTGACGTATACATAAAAAATTAAAAATTAGAAATAAATTTTCGTTTGAACCCTTAGCTGATAAATTTTGCATCTCGATCACATAAAGGATGGCCCATGTTCAATAGATTGACTGATATGTGGATGATATTGGAACCAAAAGTCACCCCAAAGATATAAAGTAATAATCAAGAAAAATTCTGAATAATTGGCAACTCTATTACATTCACGATATACATGTGTGATCAAGAAAGAGTCAAAATATCTAAATAATAGAGAAATTTCATTAGTGATAGTAAGATGCTCCAAAGAAGTTGAGATGTGCCATTTAGGATGTTCATGAGGCACTTAGAATCAGTTTCGACATGAATATGATTAATATCATCTAATAATGCTTTAGAGAAGTCATGGCGAATAGTCATTTCTTCCGAGAAGAGAATGCTCATTCTTCTCCACTATGTGCAACTAGCAAAAAGGACATCACTAGTATTCGAACACAAAAACTTGGTACCCTTTTCACCATCTTGATTGAAAGAGTCAGTTTAATTTTAGCCACCTAGATCAAGGCCTAATCCATGAAATCTCCATGCGAGATTTTTTCATAGAGACTTCAAGAGAATGGGTCTCATAATAATAACAAAAAAAAGAAATCGTCCTAACGAAGATATTATTGGACAAAGCTTTGAGTTATTTAAAAATCCAACTTGAACGAAGAAAAGAAGATATGAAGTTTGGTTTTGATGGTTTTCCAAAAAAAAATAACTATTGGGTAGGAGAAGAAGAGATGAACAAAAATCTCATCGACAATAAGACAGAAAGGGCACAAATTGGAGATAGAGATACCAAATGCAACAAGTCTGTTCGAGGTGGGAAGGCAGCAATGTAATAATTTTCAGAAAAAAAAATTGATTTGACAAATCACTAGGAGATGCCACAAATGACGCTCGATCCCTAATAGAAGGGAGTAGGTCTAGGTAAATGATAAGCAAATTTAGTGGATGGAAAATCTATGCTATCTGGACATTAGAATCAAATACCATCTTTGTGAGATGAGAGATACCAAACCAAGGGAGTAAATGTTGCTCTCTTGCTCATCCAAAGCTTCCTCTCCATCTTCTTCTCTTACGCTTACAGGCTTACACTTAGAGGCGACGAATCCATTCGATAACTGTTGCATTTGGGAGAAATGACCCCTTCCCCTTAAACTAAATCAACTTAAGGACACATCGCTACTGTTCTGGCAGATCAAAGTCAACGGTGGGAGTTCAAGGAAGCAAAGCTCGAGGCGGTGGATCCACTACCAACTCCATCAGCCGCCGGATTCCCTCGCTGGGTTGCAGCAGAAGGTTCAATCTGCTACTAAATGCTCGACCAAGGAGAAGGGAGGTTTCATGGATTCCAGTTGTTTTGTTGACCCAGCCAATTCAAAGCTGCTGCTTCCACGTCGTAGTAGACATCGACGTGCTGGCTTTCCTCGAACTGAATCGAAGTAGCTGTAATGTGGTTGCGTCGAGCGCAATAAGAAAGGCTGCTTCTTCTTCTTCTCCTACTTTAGGTCTGATGTGACCTTACAGAAATCGTCGTATGGTGCGTTGATGGCGTTGGTCCCTGGGGACGAAGGGCAGTGGTCTGGGAAAAAGAGCCAAGCGGACCACTCTACGGCAGTAGAGATCATGCACACCCTCCGGCGCATGACAAGGAATGTGGACGGCATATCCCTCCCTCCCGCCTGTCATCAAAAACCATCCCTCCCTCTCTCGATATACAGCGACAGTGTTATTAAATTGGTCAATGCTTTGACCGTCCGTACCGCATCTTTGCACTCTCCCTCTGTGTCTTTTCGCTCTCAATCAGTTTGTCTCGTTCATTATTCTAATTGGGATGCACTATTTGCATTTGTTCATCCAATACGTACCCAATCCAAACACAAACAAACTCTTTTAAGTTTATTATCTTTCCAAGAGTACTAATTACATGAATAATATTTCTTAGAGGCAAAAGTAGAATAAATGTATATTATGTAATAATACCAAAAGTAGAAGAAATTGCAAAATTAATATATTAAGATATATTTTATCTAAGAGTTATTGTCTTTTTTTTTCCACGTATAATTTCGTACATTTGGGGGCGATTGGGTCAAACCGAGCGGTCCACGCGGGACCCGCCGCTGCAATTTTGATCACCGCGTGCATCCCTCCCGAAGCAGACAAACGCGAATCACGACGCCGTTAAAACACTCCTCCTTTTTGTCCCGCGCAGATCACCGGGACGTGACCACACCATGATCCGGTGACATCACCCGCCGAATTCTGACGCGACGGACGGTCCTGATGACATCTCATGCCAAACGGTACGCTTCCCATGCAAAAAAAAAAGACCCGACGCGTACCCTGCCAAAATGGCCGTCTCCCTCAGCCTCACGGACCCACGCCTGCACCTGCCTCGTCACTGAACCAACCGTAAAAACCTCGTCGGTCCCACAACCCCTTTGGCTGAGACAGGCCGCAATTTTCGCTTCGTTCCACGTACACAGACAAAGATTTCTTTTTCCTTGTTTTCTCGTGGAGGAGTAGGTAACGTTGTGTTTCACAGCCTCCTGTTTCACCTTCTTTCAATCCTCTCACAGCCGGAGGTGAGCTGTTTCCCTCTTCTTTACCGCGGCGGTGTAAATTAATTTACGCACATACCTCGACATTAATTACCCGTCTCAGTGCCCCAAACACCTGCAGAGTTTCCAAGGACGAAAGCGCCCTTCTCAAACTCGCTTCAATTTCCTGTAGCAATTAGAGGTTGAAATCATCATCGTATAAACTCTGATGGTACTTCTCTTCAAGCTCCTGTGCATCTCAAATCAATCATATCGGACGGAAAGTCTTGGGAGGAAGACATTGTTGTAGCTGTTGTTCAACAGCATGCATGATTGGAGGCAATGGTTCTTGGAGACCAAGCAAGTGCTTGGTTGGATTCATCACCACCTAACAATGTATCAAGATCCACTGCTGTACTGTTCCAGTACAGCGATCTAATTGCTATGGTTTGGGGAGTGTGAGGAATTGTTTGCTAGATTTTGTTATGGGTGCAGAACTTTTGGAGGAAAATCTGGGAATTACTGAAAGGTTGTTCCGACGTAATTTCCATGAAAGAAGTGGAGTTCATAGAGAGTCTACCCTATGCGTGGTGTAGGTCCGGTAGATCTCCTTGTAGGTCTTCCATGGAGGAGGCTGACAAATGTTGGAATACTTCTGACAGAAAGGAGAGTAGAGAGAACAATTAACACCAAGTGGTCTGAGCAACTTGGGAAGCAAGGGACAATCTCATTTATTAGAGCAGACTTCTCGAGTCTGATAAGATGGAATTGAAGGACATTGAGGAAGAATATGATGAGAAGGTGAACTGTTGCTATAACATTCCACAGCATCAGGATAATGTTGTGAGAAGATGGCAGAAGCTTGAGGCAGCATGGATCCAAGTTAGCGATGGTGATGAACAGTAATGGTGGTGAGGTTTATGTTTCTTACTGCTCTGTTCACCAATTAATAGGAGAAACGAAAGGGGGAAGATGATAGAAAATAAATGTAAATGCATGTTCTCCGAGGAGAAGTTGGTCAATTGGATCAACAAAAATGTGCATGGAATGGGATGGAGCATGAGAAAAGAAGAGGCGGAGAGGGGTGCGTTGGGGACTGGGAACAGCAGTACCAACGCCCAACCACACCAACGCTGTCGTTTTAGAACAGCGGCTTGTGTTCTTTTACCGAGGCGGAGAGAGAAGTGGCCGCCTCGGGTCTTGTCACCGAGCTCGCATAGGGGATCTCCAATGGCTTCCATTTGTTTGTATTCCACCTCAGTTCGAAGTGATCATCTGCTGATAAATAAATAATAAAAGAGACATCTTTTTGCCTTTCTTTTGTTTTGTTTTGGGTTTGATTGCTGCTGCTGCTGGTTATTGCTGGTGTGATTGGTGGTAGGGCAGTGGAGGTGATGGGAAGTAATGGAGGGCAATAATAATAATAAACCTCTTGGTTGCGCCATTGAAGGCAGGCTTGGCCATCCTCCCCTGCTTCTCCTTTGGCAACAACACAGCCAGAGCTCCTCCAGAGGGCCAGCGAGGGTCGAGGTCTCCTTTTGCCTGCTCCCCTCCCCGTCTCCCCCATCCCCTGCTTTCCGCTCCGCCTCTCCTCTCTCCTGTCGTATCACTCTCCTGTAGCTCATGGCGAACGTGATGGGGCGAGTTACTGCTGCTCGAGCGCACTGACACACCACTCCTACTCTTCCTAATCCGCATTGAAGGCCGGTCATCTGCTGCGAAGAGGAGCCTAGGGAGCATTATGGTATGTGTTCGATCTCTCCTGTAGTAGGTTGGGAAGGGGAAAGATTGGGACTGGGTCTCTTCTCGCGTCTGATTTCTTGGAGCAGGTGGGGTATTCGAGCAGCATGCCGGGCTGGCTTGAGGCGATGCTGGGGGAGAAGTTCTTCAACCCTTGCATGATCCACGAGACGTCGAAGAAGAACGAGAAGAACATCTTTTGCCTCGACTGCTGTTCTAGCTTCTGCCCTCAGTGCCTTCCTCCTCACCGTCCCCACCGCCTCCTCCAGGTACTCCACCCACTCCACTCATTTCTCTTTGCTCCGCGTCACCTACAAATCCAATCTTCACACTCACTGATGATGTTTTTTGTTGGGCTTGGCGTGTAGGTTCGCAGGTATGTGTACCACGACGTAGTGCGAGTTGACGATTTGGAGAAATTGATCGACTGTTCTTCCGTCCAGGTAAATCGAAACCCAACAAAATTAAGGAAAAAAGATGCAATTTTGCTCTTCTTTGGACGTCCGCAAAGAAGAGACTAGCGTTGACGAGATTCAATTCTGCTGTTCTATCGATCGACCGAGTTGTTGTTTTTGGCCTTCGCAGTCGTACACCACCAACAGCGCGAAGGTGGTGTTCCTGAACGAGCGGCCACCGAGCCGCCCGTTCCGCGGCTCCGGAAACGCCTGCCTCTCCTGCTACCGCCCGCTCCAAGACCCCTACTTCTTCTGCTCCCTCTCCTGCAAGGTATCGTGAGATTGGAAACCATGCACGCGTAATCGAAATGAGATGTTTAATTTGTTTGTTGTGGCTGTTAATTCATGGAGAACAGGTGAAGGAGCTGCTGCGGAGCGAGGGCGGGCTGTGGAAGGAGCTGCGTGAGTGCGAGTACCTGCCACTATCGTGCGAGCTGGACGAGGGGCAGCTGACGCCCGACTCCATCCTCGAGTCCGCCTCCGCGACCTCCTCGGCTTCCAGTGGCGGAGGGGCGGCGGCGGCGACGCCGGTCGCCGCGGGGACCGAGGCCGCGTCCCGGAGGAAGAAGCGGACCGGCGCCGGCTCCGGCCGCCGCGGTGGCGACCGGGCGGCCTTGCCGGAGATGGCCAGCCGGCGGAAGAAGGGGGTGCCCGTCCGAGCTCCGTTGTTCTAATTTCCAAACAAGGGGGGAAATTGCGGAACGAAGGTGAAATCTTTGACCCGATTTTGTAAACCAATCCATGGGTCAAATTCATGTTCGACTTCGGAGCCAACATCACTCGTCTCCGTCTCTCTCTCTCTCTCTCTCCTCGGGTTTTGTTTGCATTTGCATCGTTGAAATCAAAAGGACTTGTGCGTTTCTTGTTTTACTCGGAATCAACTTGTGGGATGAAGACAAAGTTTTGATGATCCACTGTCGTTGTTTGACGAGAGAGTCGCAGCGGCAGCTTTAATTCGAAAAAGAGGAAGGGGCGGGTCAGGCTTTGCGCCCGCCTCCTCGTCCTCCTCTCTGGTGTCTGCTCTGCTCTGGGAGGGGTGGGGGGGGCTTCGTAGCAGCGGTTGGGTGGGAACACGAGGAGGAGGAGGAGGAGGAGGAGGAGGTGGTGGTAGCGGTCAAAGCGGGACGAACGTAGGAGGGCAGACGAAGATGGAAAAGAAGCCAAAAGCGTGCATGCAAGACTGCTCGATGGGTCCCACGGAGGAAAAGAAAGGGTGGGCTACTGCTTTGCATGAGCCTTTCCCGGCTTGTCTTCAGCCCAGCCACAGGAATATGCCATCTGAAATATCAGATCCTATAGTTGATATCTACATTATATTTACTATAATTTATTCATTATATATATATATATATATAATTATATGGAATGGGCCAGATGATGCTGGACATTCTGAGACCTGATGAAGTTGGGCTTTTGCTAACAGCAAGAACATGAAAAGTTGCTGATTGGAAAATTGGAAAGGGCTTCATTTTGTACCTATTTATTGGATGATTTTGTCAGAAAAATCTTGATTTCTAGAAAAATGATGAAGATATTTTTGTCATTAGGATTTAGCGGCGTGTCGGATGATTTAGCAGCAAAATATTATTTTAGAATTAAAAGCAACTTATCATTCCTTTGCTTTTCAATAAAACAACAATAGGAACAAAATGTTAGACAAGTGAAAAGTCAATTTTTGATGGTATAATTAATTAATTAAAATTGATTTTGATGTAATAAGAATTCGTCTAAAGATAAATTAATATATGATAGAGAATACTCCAACACCAGTCATAGGTCGTCAATTGATAGCGATCTTTGATAGAGTAATTGTTTTTATTACTCAATAAAGAACAAATTTTATTGTTTTTATTACTCTATAAAGAACAAATTTTATCATCGGAGTAGTTGAGTTGAGAAATTCCCCCAACGTTAATCTTTTGTGCAAGATCCTCCAAAAGACTAGAACCTACCTTGGCCTAACCTCCACCATGGATTCAATGTGGAAGATAGGCTCGACTCCCGTCTAACACTCCCGTCTAACACAGAAAAGGGTCGAGATGGTGGGCAACACGCTCTCAGTTGTACCTCACTAGCTCTGCACCACACAGGATCGATACTATGCTATAGGAGCTCGAACAGGCTGACTCGCACCATAGGAGGTGCGGGCAATCATTACCAACCATAGTCCTCTCATGTCGACTTCACAAGTATAAAAATCGATCTTTGATGCTTGAACAAGGAACAGACTCTCGCACTCTGAACTCTTTGTTTTTATTACTCTATAAAGAACAAACTTTACCATCGGAGGAGTTGAGTTGAGAAATTCCCCCAACATTAATCTTTTGTGCAAGATCCTCGAAAAGACTAGAACCTACCTTGGCCTAACCTCCAAGCTACCTCGACCAATGCATCCCCAACAACAACCCTCTCGCTCGACTGTCGCGAGGGCCATTTGAACGACTCTGTGCTTTCGAGATATAATCCAATCATGTCGATTCATGATCGATGATATCAAGGCAACAATAATATACATATTTTCATAATAAATTTTGATCGCTTATTTAAGAAATTGATTTGATGTGACTGTATTTTGAATATTATCATGTTAGAGAATTAAAAAGCAAAATGATTATATCCCAACTCATTGGAAGACTCAGAGCGAAGTAGAAATCCTACTACTGAAGAGTTGAATAACCCTCAAACGATCAAGTTTAGAATCTATTCGCTATTTGCGGGAGAAAAAAAAATCCACATTTAAAATATTATTATTTAAATCAAATCAATTCGATCCTCTATATCATAGATTCCAAATGGAGTACTAGAACCTACCTTGGCCTAACCTCCAAGCCACCTCGACCAATGCATCCCCAACAACCCCCGCATCCACTGTCACAAGGGCCATTTGAATGACTATGTGTTTTCGAGATATAATCCAATCGTGTCAATTCAATGATATCAAGGCAACAATAATATACATATTTTCATAATAAATTTTGATCGCTAACTTAAGAAATTGATTTGATGTGACTATATTTTAAATATTATCATGTTAGAGAATAAAAAAGTAAAATGATTATATCCCAACTCATTACCTCGACCAATGCATCCCCAACAACAACCCTCTCGCTCGACTGTCGCGAGGGCCATTTGAACGACTCTGTGCTTTCGAGATATAATCCAATCATGTCGATTCATGATCGATGATATCAAGGCAACAATAATATACATATTTTCATAATAAATTTTGATCGCTTATTTAAGAAATTGATTTGATGTGACTGTATTTTGAATATTATCATGTTAGAGAATTAAAAAGCAAAATGATTATATCCCAACTCATTGGAAGACTCAGAGCGAAGTAGAAAACCTACTACTGAAGAGTTGAATAACCCTCAAACGATCAAGTTTAGAATCTATTCGCTATTTGCGGGAGAAAAAAAATCCACATTTAAAATATTATTATTTAAATCAAATCAATTCAATCCTCTATATCATAGATTCCAAATCGAGTGGATAACACATCCATTTCTTTCTATTAACACTTAAATTTCACTATAAAATCTACAATTAATGTTGAAATTGACATCAACCAAAACTGCAGTGGACCCTACACCATATAGAAACGTGGCCAAAAGCAAAACCCACGTCACTCATCCCACTCCTCTTCATTGTCGCCCACCAAGAGGAGCGCATCCTTCCCCTGTTGCATCGCCCGCACACGCCGTCGGATCCGCCGCAGCGCCCCCTCGATGGCTAGATCGATGGCGTCCTTCCTCGCCCGCAGCGCCGCCGAGCTCCCGTGCCGCCGATACATGACGCCCGGTGCCAGCTCCAGCACCGCCTCCCTCATCCGCCGCACTCGCGCCGGGGGTATCGCCTCCAGGACGTCCGCGATCCGCTGCCCCCCGAACATCACCTCCTCCTTGGATATCAGCACGGAGAACTCATCGTACCTGCGGCGCGGTAGGTGCCACCCGAACTGACTCGCCGCCGATGCCTCCTCGAAGAACACCGGGATGCACCCTGCGAGGATGCCGTCGAAGGTGGACCGGCGCGTCGGAGTTTCGCCCGGCGGCTGGAGGCAGAACCGCGCGCGGAGCATGGGGCGCATGAAACGGGCGGGGTCGTGGATGCAGACGCCCCCGGAGCAGTCGACGAGTTCGCAGAGGTCGCGGCGGAGCTCGCACTCGGAGTGAATGCTCGAGACGACGTTGGGTCGGCCGCTCCCGGGAGCGGCCCCGCCGGCAAAGAGCATTAGAGTGGAACGGCGGGAGCGGCGAGCGCGGGCGAGCCAGGCGTCGAGGCGAGCGAGGTTGGCGGGGTGGAAGGAGGTCGGGGGCGGGACGGCATGCTCCTGCAGGGACCAGGCGCGGGACTCGAGAGTGAAGACGGTGAGGTTGTAGAATTCGGGTAGGCCGAGAAAGGCGGTACCCCATAGTGGGGTCTGAGCGGGGTCGTTGTCGAAATCCGAGGCGAAGCCGGCAACGGCGAGGAAGTGGTCGTGACCACCGAAGCGGGACCAGATGGCGGGCCGATCGCGGCGGATGAGCCATTTGGCGAGGTCGCGGCCGTGAAGGGCGGAGAAGTTCCATTGGGCGGGGGAGTAGAGGAAGGGGAGGGCGGCGAGGCCGGTGTAGTAGGGGACGAAGATTGCGTCAGCGGCGACGGGATCGGCGGTGAGGCAGGGGTACTCGAGCATGCGGCGGTGGAAGAAGAGCTCAAGGAAGAGGGGCTCGGTGCGGTACCAGGAGCGGGAGCGGTTGTGGGTGCGGGGCCCCAGTCCATGGTTCGCGAGGAAGGGGATGATGCTCTTCTCCGGCTGCTCCCGGATCTCGAAGAGGATAGGGAAGTCGTCGCAGGTGGCGAGAAGGTCGGTGTTGAAGCGGCTCGGCAGCTCGCGGATGTAGATCCAGCGGCCGTTGCACTCGGGCCGATCGCTCGCGCCAGAGCCAGCGGCGCCAGCTTTCTGCGGGAGGCCGCCCGATCTGATGGCGGTCACGGTGGTCGCCCTGGGATCCCACGCGAGGAGGAATCGGAGGGCGAGGAACAGTATCGCGAGGGAAACGGAGGTGATAGCCATGAAAATGTAGGCGATGATGGAGTTGCCGAGCGGATTCAACAATTAGGCCGCGATCGGCGTCGCCATTGTGGTGTCATCGGTTGCGGTCGGACGATATGGAAGAGGCAGGATGGAAGAGTCAACGAAGGGAGTGGTGGAGGAGGAGGCATGTCGGGAGTGGTCTCCGCGCGTCGGTCGGTGGAGGAGAGGAGCGCCTGCGGTCCGCAACGAACTCCGCCTGCTACGGTGGTCGTGGGAGAGGTGGGCTCGTGGAGGCGAATGATATGAGCTGTTGACCGAGAACGACTACGGGTCTTTAAAATACGTGAAATTGAATCATCATCCGTTTCGTGTTTCATTTCTTATGGAGTATTCATAACTATTCCAAAACTACTAAAACAACATTGAAAAGATACGACACGAGCATCATTGAAGATTATTTTATTTGATTACACTGTAGTGTTTTATCTCTTGAACTAACATAAAAATAGGCACTGATGTTGCTATTGGTTCCAAAACTCAATCAATTTAAAGCTAAGTTCATTTCCCTTTTTTTATCTGAAATGAGATTTTTTTTTTACCGTTGATGAGTGATGAGTCCTGCAATAATCACAACTTCTAAGAAAAAAATACAATATTTTGGTTTTATAAAATGCATGATAATTATAAGCAGTCTTAACATAGATACAATAATGACATATACATGCCTATATAATATATACCTACGGATTGCACCAATGACCGACCGACTAAGCTCACATGCTCCGAATGGATAAAATTGTACGGGTATACCCTATCGCCTAAAACAGATAATTCTTCGTGAGCTTATGGGACGCATCAATGGCCAACCGACCAATACATTAGTTTCTCGAGATGCATTAGTTTAGCTTATAATAATTTTGATCATCCAAGTAATTATTGCTCTCGTTCGATTAATTGTTCATGTAGACAGACTTGGCTACAATTTTCCTGAACCTGTTCTACAGGCCCACTCATTCAGATCCACAAATAGAAGTCAAAACTACCAAAACCTTCATATCAATTATTCATCCTCTTCACATCACAGACCGTGCACATTACAGAAAGAAAGAACATAAGAAGTTTGAGAATGGTAGGTTCAGCATACAGGTGTTTTAGTATCTTTGCATGTGAGTTGAGCTCAATGGTTGAACCAGACAATGTTGCCCGGCGCAAAAATGTGTTGGTGTGCTTCCACATTTGAGCATAGCGTATTGGAATTCTTCTTGCGTTGACCAATACTTCTGAGTACTGTCTTCCAGCCTCAATCCCATGCTTAAGCCATCAACCTGACACGCTACATCTAAGGAAATTATTCATATCAGTTACACCATGAAGATTTTCTTCAGGAGTCAAATTATGATCTCATTATGCATCAGTAAACTCATGGTAAAATATCTTTTAATAGCTTCACACACTTTAATCCTTTGTGTTAATCCCATGTTCTTGATGGTTCAGATATCGTTTTCTTCAGCAGCAAGCATTTATGTTTTCTGGACTTCTCAGTATAAAGTGCACCATGTGTATGCAAACTTTTGGCTCACGTCTCTTGAGAAATAAAAGAAAGATGGTACAACATAACCATTTAATCAAAATCACCTTTGATTCATCTCATTTTGTTCTATTCGTTATTCTAATTCTTATTTTCAATCATACACTTCATTTCTGTATAACCTTTCTGTTCTTCCAATTTCTTTCTCAACCATAGTCACTTTAATCATAGCAACATTTCCAATATAATTCACTTTATTCATCAAATCCTTTTGTCCAAGTTTTATCTTCTCTACGATTCCTATTCTAGTTTAAGAAATAGACTTCCTAACATCAAACTTGAAAGTAATTTCTCATAAATTGTTAAGATCTTTTCACCAACTTTATCATTATAATATTTCTGTACATTGTGTAGTAGTCTAGAGCTATACATAAGTTGTCATTACCCTGAAGTGCTTACTTGCATGAAAATAAAGAACAAATTATCTTTATGAAACAGACAAAGAAAACAATAACAATCTTGATCTTATGATGCTACAGACATAAAGGTAATGCAAACATGTTGGCATAATCAGTTACCTCAAGGATGGACCATGATCATGCTGCTTTTTCCTTGGACTTAGCGTCATATACAGGCCCTACACAAAAGCAGGTTTACTGAGCTTTTACGATTCAGAAAGTACAGTTGAGTGTTCCTATTAAGGAAGTTTTTCAAACCTATCTTAAAGAAGCTACCAAGAACTGCAGACACACTAATGTCTTGTTTCTGTAAAAAAGTTTATCTTTGTATATAACAACAATCATCACAATGTTACTATTTAATCTGCATAACAAAAAATTGGCATCTGACCGTTGAAAAAGAGATGGTTTTCATTGATAAATGAACACTTGTAAAATCATAAGTTCTTTGTTGGAGGATATGCACTTCATTTAATTTTGACTCGTAAAAGAGCTTAGACTACATATTATAGGCACAATACACTGGACAAATCTGAATTAATTTTCATGTTCGACTAAAAGTGAATTTGTATTGAATTTTCTCTATAAGGGTTAATGAAGCAATAAATGTGCAGGCAAGCTTGTCGGGTCCTCACATTAGTTGTATGAATAGTTGCTCCAGTTGTCATGCTAATCTTTTGATCAGCAACAAGTTCAAACTCCATATGTTGCAGGAAGATGGCAAGAGCCACAATTGCTTCCAGCAAAGCAAATTGATCACCAACACACTTACGTGGTCCTCCACTGAAAGGGATAAATCTAGCAGACAATGACAGAGTCAAAAGACAACCATGATGAAATGATCTATCAGCAGCAATAACTTGACAGTTCTCATGACAAAGCTGGAGTAGCCAATATGGCTCAATGAGGTTAATTTACTAGCTATTTTGGATCCTATGAAGTTCATCAAGTATAGACCTGAAATCAGTATTTGTCTCATTTGGAATTGGTCCTTCTAAGTTGAATCTTTCTGGACAAAATTCTTCTGCCATCTCCCAAACCTAACAAGTGAACATGAGCATGAAGTAAAATGAACACATAAGTAGTCTAACATATAGAACTCTTATATATTTACTAAAAACTGTAACAGATAGAGGGAGAACAAAGGTAAAAGCAGATCATGATGTTGTGGTGACAAGTCAAAAAGACAAAGTACAGTAAATATAAACAAAGAATGATAAGTATTAAATCTACCAAAGGCAGCAGTTTCTCTAAACTTTGGTAAGTGCAGTCAGTCTCATGGGTCCCTGTCTTCAAAGTAAAATGCTACCACTTCAGTAAAAGGAGCGCAACATACAATACAAGAAAGCCCAAATAGGAAAGTGAATAGCAATGTAGCCTCACTTTGAAGGGGAGAAAAAAGACACTCATACCAAAAAGGTTACCCTGATTAGCAGACTTATTAGAAATTCATTAAAGCAGAAATCTAAGAAGCACAGGCATGGACATGGGACACGCACATGGCAACATGTCATTTTTAAAAAAATTAGGACATGGACATGGCGAGGACATCCGTATTTTTTAATATATATATAATGTTCAATTAATATGAGTTTTATAGTATTTATACTTCAATTTTACAAACTCAGCAATGTGAACAAATAAATATCATCATACAGGTTAAAATAATTAAAATCATCTAAATGTAAATATAGATTGAGTATATCAAATAATATTTAACAATCTTCGGATATAATTAATATATGTTTCCTTGCAACGATCTCCGAATTTCTCTTTAGATTTCCTTCCCTACAACACCAACGATCCGTCTCCATGCAAAAATCCAAAGTAGATGACCTTCGCGTGAGGGCCACATGAACGCAGCACTACACGCGGGGGCAACGTGACGAAGCATGCTGGAGCAAAGCGGGAGCAATGCCATGTCCCACAAACAGAAATGAAAATAAATAAAAAAGACACGGTTGTATGTGTCGAACACATGTCTAGACATGTCAACAATGAATACATGTCCAACACGTGTCAGACATGGACACGTCCACCAAAAGCACGTGTCTGTGCTTCTTAGGCAGAAATTTCCACACTGGCCATGTTGCTCATTGCTACTCATGTTATAACTGTGCTAATAGGTTTTTGGAACTACAGACAGTTTCATCCTCCACACCTCTATATAAACTTGGTGCATGCAAACCAACACAGACATGGCATGCAGGAGCAGAACATCTTATGTAGTGCCAATCCAAGACCATCAGATGCATAATACTTGAGATGGCAATTCTTTATCTCATAACCAAAAGGAAACTTCAGATGAAAGAACAATAATAGAACAGTAAACCTTGGTGCATGGTCAAATTGATTAATTTAGCCACCCAAACTCAAAATGACTATAGAGAAGTTTATTGGAATATTCCCTTTACTCTCTACTTTCTTTCATAAACCTTCCTGGATAATATAAGTGAACTCCTAGTACTCCTTCCCTTTGGAAAGGCTTAAAAATTTTGATCTCTACAAAAGTGAACCTGTTCTAATTCTAGAAATCTCCACCAGCTGTTGCATGGACATGTGCACAAGAGTCCGATTTAGACACATCTAGCATCCAACTCAGCAAGTCAAAGAAAGTCACACAGAAAATACAAAATATTTTATTATAAAGTACAAATATTTGACAGAGTGGTAAAACAGTATCTCACTAGAATCAAAAACAAATCCCACAAAAATTGATACCCATTTTCCCCAATTCTCCAGGATCTAAAACTGACCCATTATCCAAGGGAAGATGGAAGGCTTGATTCTCAGCAGAGTGTGAGACCCAGCAAAAGGTTTAATTTGAGACTCCTTGGAACATCAAGTATTTTATTGTTAAAAGGGAGATGATCTGTGTTCTAACACAAGGATGCTTCTCTCCAATAATAGCTTCATAACTTTCTTTCAGATTAAATCTCTAAGATCACCATCAGCAGCAGCATACCTTGTGCTACAACATGTATGCCAACATGATATAGATCCATCTTAGGGATAATGTTGGCATCACAAGCAGTACGTCAATAAGACGGATACAGTAATCTTTAGATAGCACAATCATCACAACCCCCTACTATCAATATAATGCCCAAAGAAGAAACTCAACGGGTACCAAAAACAGTCTAAGATGATAAAAGATAAAAGCTTGATGGTTATTAAATGCCCCCACTAGTTTTTATAGAAAGAGATATAACCAACATTGGAATCCAATGCATACCTGTGGTGACCTGTGTATATTATACACGGATATCATTATATCTTGGCCAGCATTGACCTTATAATCTCCAGGAAGTACATCATCGACTTGAGCACGCCTTATCAACACCTATGGATCTTAAAAAGTGATGATTTTTGGACAAAAAGGTATACCCACAAAATAAAGAGAGACATTGAAACATACTGGAGGGTGAGGGTAAAGTCGCAATGATTCATGTATGCATCTCATCAAGTATTTCAGCTCTTTCACATCTTCATATCTAGGAAGTCTTCCTTGTAGAACATTGTCAACCTCTTCTCTTGCCCTCTTCAGAGATGAGGAATCCTTCAATTATTCAAAGCTGAAGAGTCAACATATCTGGAAAAAAATATAATCGACTTAATTGGACTATTGGAAACATAACAATGAGAACCAAGATATACCCACCAAATTCATAATAACATTAGCAAAATCAGCAAATTTCTTTAATGCATGTATACAAGAATGCACAACATAAGAGGAAACTATTATTATTATATTCAGGAAGTCCTCAAGCAGTATATTTGAACCAACAAAGTTAGTCACAATAATGCAAACAAGAAAACTTGGAGTTAAATAAGCTATTAAAAATATGCAACTTAGTTACAAGATTAAAATTATTTAAAGCTGAGATACAAACATTGTAATCATCTGTGCTAACATTGATTGACCAAAATTTGATGGGGCAAGATTTTTCTTTCTGGTGATGTTTTCAATTGTTGGAAAGAGAATAGTCCCGCATGAAGTCTAGAATGACCACAATAGAAAGTTCTGGGCTTCATAGACTTTTTCTAGAATGACTGGTTCCACATGTAACAGATCTAGAATGACTACTTCATGCACTTGCTTTTTCTCTTCATTTATGGGTTCAGATGACCAAAGGGATCTTAAGGTACATAGTAATGTTTATGTGCAATATAAGTTTATGGGCTGTGTTGATAAGCTTTTCTACAATTATTGGGCAATTAAAAAGCCACTTAGCCTGGACCATTAATAGGATATTAAAGATCTTCGACAAACCAAAAGACAAACCAACCTGTTGTTGTGGTATTCTTCCCTCTTACACTTCTCTTATTCCTTCTTATCTTTGTCTCTAATTTATTCTCTTTCTTTCTTTTCTCTTTTCATTCATTTCATTGCTCCCAATACATCACAATACAACAGATGTAAAACCCATTCTAGGGTGTGGAAATTCACTCATGCTTCTAACCCTTTATTAATACAATGTCTGAGATCCAAGTGATCTGTGCAGTTGTTTAGAACTGCTATTGGCCATTTTTACCAGACAAACACATGCAAGCTTCCAGTACAGGGCATTTTCTTTTATAGTAATTAATCTTCTACATATTTTACTTGATTTTCTAATACTTGCCCAGAAAATATTTTTGTTGGCAGCTATAGTTATTGTCATTGCTTCTGCAGTGTAAGACAGAGATAATGAGAAGAGAGTTAGTATCTTAATTGGAAGTTGTGTTGGAAAGCACATCATATACCCATATGTTTAGAGCAAGGATCTATCTTGAGGAAACTGACACTGCACAATTTTGTAAGCAAAGAAAAAAAGCACAAAATCTTGTTGAGGATCCTCCTAATGCAGAACCCAAGAGCTTTTCAAGAATTCAAAAGGTTAAAGAAGATAAAAGCTAATGTTCATAAAGCATGAACAAGACAATATAAGTATAATATAGTGAGATTGCTTTTGCCAGGTGTCAATGGGCAATGTTGTGGGGAATAGAAATAACAAACAAAGGAAAATTCCAGTATCATCATACAGAAAAAGAAGATGGATTAGCCGATTAGGTGTTCTAGAAGAGCATCACTTAATCCAATTGATGTAAAAAGTAGTTTCCTTGAAACAATCAACATAAATAGGGAATAAAGAAAAAGTAATGGCAACTTCAGTAACGTAGTTTCATTCTGCTGCATGCAACTTTTTTGCTTCATTGCTTAATAAGATTACAAAAAAGCAAGAGAAGAAATTCCAGTATACCTTACTTAAAAGATAAAGAGTCCATGTCAATACTGATCCTGTTGTTTCATGGCCAGCAACCAACATAGATAAAAGGTCATCACGCAGTTGTACACTTGTAACCTGAAATACAACAAAAAGAAACATAAGAAATGAGAACTTTCTTTGGTTCTCAGATGACTAAATCGAGATGGTAAAGAACACATTAGCATAAGGAAGAATCTGTTAACAGTTCCAAGGCCATGAATCATATTCTAGCTGACAATTATCTTGATACATATTAAAGCATAGAATATAACAAGAAATTTAGGATCACCTGTCGAAAGCCAATGAGACAATAAAATCTTAGGTGCGATTGTCAAAAGAAATGTATGAGCAAAGACATTTAATTTTGTTTATCAGAGAATTAAAATTGAATCACTACAAAAGCCCAAGACCTATAATACATAGTTAAGCACAAGTTATGAAACATAGCTGTACTTCCACATAACAAGGTGAAAAAGGAAAGGTACTCAAGGTGAAAGTAAAGTTAATACACAGAGTACTAAACTTCTTCAAATGTTTGACAAGTAAGAAAATCACAAGACTCCAATTTTTCGTTTTCAAATCCTGGAGCTTTCTTTGCTCTAATCCTCCTTGCCACTTAACAGGGATGCAGTAGAGTTTGAAAACAACTGGGACAAGATAACCAGAATCACCCAATGAAGCCCCCAAAAAGGCTAATCATGACCTCCACTTGGCCTCTTTCTCAGTAGCATGGTCAATCTTTTAACGGACAGTGATCCCTCCAATGGAAGAGAGAGAGTCCACAGATGTGTAACCACAAGATGATCTAGTTTATGTACCAGTTGAGCCTAGCCTCATTTCTATTTTGAGCATGATATGATCTGTCCAGTACCAGAACAGTGTGCGTATAACTAATTTGCATCAAAGATTTTACAAGATTTTTCTTGCTTTATTTGAGAGATCATAGATTAATATACACATAGGATAAATTAGTTATATTCTACACCAAAGCAAGTCCAGAAATCAAAGAAATACAAATGTAGGAATACAATGTGCAAAGTGAACAGCACCCACTAGTATAACAACCAAAGGGAGAAAAAAATGCACTCTAAGATTTCCTTAATTTTCTAAAGACAAAAAGTAGCAAGCATAGTTCACCTTACCGGTCCGTACCAATATACCAACCGACCATTGATATGATATATACCGAACTGTACTGACATACCAACACATGGTACGATGGCATGTACTGATGTATCAGTATATACCACCCATACCAAACCTCTGTTGGACCTATACATACTGTTTGTACCGAGCGGTATGCTGCGGTATGGCAAACCTTGGTAGCAGGTATAGTGAGTGATTTTGAGCACAAGCTTTAGACTTTGTCAAACAGGATAGGAGCCCTCAAAACAGGCATCAAAGTTCTTACAGTTTAACACAATCATCCAGAAGATATTTTGGTGCATATAGGATTACAAAGGCATAATAAAGATAAGCTCATCAAAAAGCATCTATTCAGCTGAATTCCGATATTTCTTGGTAATTAGCCCTCCAACATGAAGAACAAAATTCTCTCTGTCCAAATATGAAGCAAAGTAACTAGGGAAATTATAGATCATCACTCTGCAAGTAATTTCTTATAATCATTTTTTGGCATATAAAGTTGGATAAAATACCAGCAAAAGCTGCATAACAGAGTTATTAAGCTGAAAGAACTGATACATGATAAAAAAAGAAATAATACAAAACAGAAAGCAAGAGTTCCAGTAAGTTTATCCAGGTAAAAGCAAATGAAGCACCAGATATCACCATAAACACAGAAAATAGACTCCAAGAGAATTAAAAACCTCTTCACGGCTGGCTAGTAGAAAGCGAAGGATGCTAGGGTCTGTCTCATTTACATACTCTTCTCCTTCAATCTGTTCACCTTCAGCTTCTACAATCTCTTTGCATTTTGTAATGAGTTCTTCAACAGTGTTTCGGATTACAGAAACTGCTCTCTCAGCTTTTACCTGTCTGGGTATGATCTTACATAGAAAAGAGATCTGCTACATGAACAGCAGACAAGCAATTAGATAAATAAAGAAGCATGAGAAATGAAACAAGTCTCTTTTTTTCCTTGTTGGAGCTTAAGCATGTTGATGCAACAGAAAGCAATTACTTTCCACATAAGATAGAATTAGAACATGTTAAACCTTTTTTTGGATTAGTAATCCGCAATAGACATACTTCTGACTGTCAGTATAGTTCAGATAAAAATATATTCATCTATCAAAGTTTAATTAACATTGGATTCTTCAAGAACTAAATTTCTTAGATCTGAGCAATATCATCTAGTATAACTGAATTTCCATTGCAAATGTTGATCATACATAACTGAAATGGTTAATGTATGAATTTCTATATGCATGAAACTCCATAACATAGGTAGGAAAATGTAGATTGTCAAGTCCCAAGAAATTCATCTTAGACAGTTTTCTCTATAACAATGATAGTACATTTTTTCCCAAACTGCAAGCAATAAAAATTTCCATAGACATACTAGCACTAAAGTCTGTCCTAATTGAGGAGAAAAACTTACATGCATTCTACAAGCCAATAATATGTGTATGCTGAAAACTGACCTTACAACAGCCTCCACAGTTCAAAATGCTGGCACATACTATATCATAATTCATATATTATCTCTAAAATATCCTTAATTAGTATGATTGAAATGCTTAGGCAGTTAGCCTAAAGATTCATATATACATGTAAGCAGGGTCTGCAATACCGAACTATACCGCCCAGTATGGGCGGTACATACCAGTCCGATAGGCTACCGGTACGCGGACCGTCCGCTACTAGGCGGTACGTACCAGTTTCGACTGTAGCAGTGCAATGTAGCACTGTTACAGTGCTCAGTACACCTGAGTGTACCGCTCGGTATACTGTACCGTACCGAGCCCAAGTCGAAATACCGGTACGGTACGATATTGCGAACCTTGCATGTAAGCATCATTCGCTGTCCTTCTTGCTCAAGTTTGGTAGTAACTAGGAATCAACGAGCTGGACCAAGAACTCCAAGATGGATGAGTATGCGATTGCACTAATGTTAAGTTACAGGTAATGGTGGAGGGCAGCAACAGGAGAGGGAATTACTATAGCCAAGATTCTAAAATACCATGCACACCACCTAGTACAGCCCAGTATGTACCGGACTGATGCAACTATTAAAAAATCAAAATATTTGGTTACAAAATAAATTAGCAAGAGACCAAAGCTTCATCACATGTGGTACAGAAAATATGATAAAAGAAATAACAAGCCTTTAAAAACAACACTCTTCCTTAACAATTAATAAAGAAGAATGAAGTGAAGGATGCTGGTTTTTTTTCCCTTAATCTACTGTTTTATGAATATCTCAACCATGGAATATAAGTTTATGTACATTATAAAAGAGGTACAAGAAAACCTGCCTTCCAGTATGGCAAGATGTCAGTGGAGCGAGCCTCTGCCTCTTTTAATGCAGTGTAAACTGCATCGATAACTGGACTATCTGATGTAAGCGAGTCAAAATTGTAGTTGAACAATGACATGCCTATGACATCTAATGTTAATTGAGAAAAGTTTTCCTCCATGTTCACTGCTTCACCATTTTCAGCATAGGTTTGAAGCTTGCCCACTAATCTTTGAGCACATCTACAGAAAACTTTATCAACCATTATAGATAAATACTTCTTGTGGAGAGATGGGGCAACTGCACGCCGCCTTACCTGCCAACAGTATTTGGAAGAGATAAATAAAGGAGAAAGTAACATGAGAGCAACATGGATGAGGACTAAAAATTGGTCGGTTGAAAAAATTTAGATCATAAAAATCTTGCATTTATGAAAAGAACACACAGCAAAAAGATTGCATTAGTATCATGGTAAGGAAAGGAAAAAAGAAAGTCAACAAATGAGCAAACATTCCACGGAGTATGGACTATGAAATCAAGGTTTTTAGTTCGAAGAATTGAATCTCCTGTAGTATTTACAAATATTATCATAAGAATTTTACCAAGTTGATGCAATGTGATTTGTGAAAAAAAAAATCACAAATTCGTCAGGAAAAGCAGCAATAACTAGGGTGAAACTGACAACAAATCAATATGACACCACAAACCCAAAAGAACTGAGCTGAAAATATTTGAGTAAGGAATGCATTTGAAGCGAAATCCACATGTACCCCTAATTTGTTGGTAAAATTTCTAGTTAATCACATTCTTTCTTTTCTTTCCCGTTCTTGCATAATTTTATCTTCCTTGATTCTCGCTTGTGTCTCCTTTTTGCTTCCCATAGATCCACTTGCGATATAAAAAAGAATAGCAGCGGAGAGCACTGACCATCCAAAGGGGACCTTCGGCCACGGCGAAGCCAGAGCCAAAGAGGAACTCGGAGACCTCGGAGACGAGACCCTTGGCGTACTTTCCGTAGTTGCGGAGGACGTGCTTTGCGATGGCGGGGTCACTGACGACCACGAAGTCACGGGGGCCGGCGGCGAGGCGGTAGACGGGGCCGTAATTGAGCATCAACTTAAAGAGGGGCAGGAAGAGGGCGCCTCCGAGGAGGTCGGAGACGTCCTCCAGCTTGGCGTTGGCGATGGGGATGCCGGAATCGTCGCCGCGGCGGAGGGCGAGGGAGCGCACGAGGGAGGTCAGCCAGTCGGGGCTGACCCAAGAGCCACTGGTGGTGGTGTTGTCCGGGTTTTTCTTGGGAGAGGATGCGGAGACGGGATGGGGTTTTCTTCCGACGAGGAGCGGACGGCAATGGGGCATGGGAGGGCGGCGGGTGGATAGCGTTGGGAAACAGGGAGAAGAAAGAAGGGATGGGAAGGAGGGGGAGATGGAAGTGAAAGCCATGGTGATGTTCTGTGACGGAAGTGTGGACAGTGCGACGGTGGCGTCCGCTGTGCCTTTGAGAAGGCGGCACGTAGACGAAACGTCGGTGGGCGTTCAGGATCAGGTGTGGTGGTCTTTTATCAGCTGCAAGAAGTTATAAATTGTCGTTGCACAATTTGTTCAACCTTCAAATTTGTGTTAATACCCTTCAAAATGTGTACGAGTCGCCTGTCTCGGCCGAGCCAGGGACCATCCATCCTGCTCTTGTAATCACCTCCCGGTGTGGGACGAAAGCCGAGGTTTGTCGTGAACCTGCAGCACATTATAAGCAGACGTTTACTTCTACCTTACAATGCTGTTGTCTATGAGATGTCATGTTTTCCTTTGGTGACGCGGAAGCATTCCGTCACGTTATACCTGCAGTCCACCCCACACTCGCTGAGCACCTCTCATTCGCCATCGTTTCTCTATTTTCTACGGATTCCTCCACGCAGTTTTCTCCCGCACGATTCCTATCAAAAAGATTCCACAGCCTCATCGAACGGTCCCTACAGATGGAATCCACTTGCCTCCGTCACCGTCCAAACCTTTCTCCTCCCCTCTTCCGGTCGTACGGTGTGGCCGTCACCACCGCCACCAGAATCCACCACTCCAATTCCCTCCCCGTCAAACTCAACCACCGATGCTTTCCCTCCATCGCCACCCCTTCCCTCCGCTTAATCCCCGAGCCTGTCCGTCCTGCCTCTTCCCTTGGTATAGTGCCCAAGTCCGCTTCCGATCCAGATGCCGCCGCTGCCGGGGGATCCGACCTTGCCCCCGTCCCCGCCTCCGCCCGCACCTTCACCGCCTGGGACATGGGTAGCCTCTGGGTTAGCCTCGTCGTGGGAGTTCCCTCCTACTACCTCGCCGGCAGCCTCGTCGACCTCGGCATGGCCTGGTGGCAGGGCGTGGCCACCGTCGTCCTCGCCAACCTCATCGTCCTCTTCCCCCTCGTCCTCACCGGCGTCCCAGGCACCCGGCACGGCGTCCCCTTCCCGGTCCTCGCCCGCGCCGCCTTCGGCGTCCGCGGTGCCCACGTCCCCACCCTCCTCCGCGCCCTCGTCGGCTGCGGCTGGTTCGGCATCGAGACGTGGATCGGCGGCGAGGCCATCTTCCTCCTCCTCCCCTCCGCCCTCAAGCAGTCCGCCTCCGCCGTGTCCGTCGTCCCTTGGTTGGGCACCTCGCCTCTGGAGTTCTCCTGCTTCTTGATCTTTTGGCTGGCCCAAATGGGCATCATCTTACGGGGGATGGACGGCATTCGGGAGCTCGAGAAGTACTCGGCACCGATCCTCATCATCCTCTCTTCAGCCCTCCTCTGCTGGGCCTACGTCAAGGCCGGCGGCTTCGGGCGGATGCTTTCGACGCCTTGTCGGCTGTCCGCCGCCGAATTCCGGAAAATCTTCTTCCCCTCGCTCACTGCCAACATCAGCTTCTGGGCAACGGTGGCGCTCAACATCCCGGACTTCACCCGCTATGCCCGCAGCCAGAAGGACCAAATCCTCGGCCAGGCCGGCCTTCCCGTCTTCATGGGCGCCTTCACCTTCCTCGGGTTGGCGGTGACCTCCGCCACCGAGGTCATCTTCGGCCGCGTGATCTCCGACCCCATCCGGCTCCTCGGCCAGATAGGAGGCCTTTCCACGACGATCGTCGCCATCTTCGGCATCAGCCTCGCCACCATCACCACGAACATCGCCGCCAACGTGGTCGCTCCGGCGAACGCCCTCGTAAATCTTAGCCCGTCGGCTTTCACGTTCCGGAGTGGCGCTCTCTTGACTGCTTTGCTGGGCATCGCCTTCCAGCCCTGGAGGCTGCTGAGCTCGAGCGAGAGCTTCGTCTACACTTGGTTGATCGGGTACTCAGCGCTCATGGGACCAATTGGAGGGATAATTCTAGCCGATTACTACCTGGTGAAGAGAATGGAATTGGATGTCAGCGCGTTGTACTCGGAGAATCCTCGAGGCCCTTACCACTATAAGAAAGGATTCAATGTCGCAGCAATGGCGGCTCTGGTAGCCGGCATACTGCCCGTACTGCCGGGATTCCTCTATAAAGTCGGCATTTTGGCAAGCACTTCGGAAGCATTTGTTGCAGCCTATAACAACGCCTGGTTTGTGAGTTTCTTCGTCTCTGTTGTCGTCTACTTGGTTCTCTCTAGTTCACAAAGGAAGTTGAAGGGTGCTTAATTTGCTCAACGATCGATGCCTGCGTGTTGCTCTCCGCACATAGATCAGATCAAGAAGACTTCAGCTTTGTCGGTGTATGTCGCCTGTTTTCTGTGTTCTTTTTGTATGCCATAAAGATGCAGCTGTAGATATCCTTTTGGGTATGAACTGCTTATACCTACAGCTTTGAGATTTTGCTGTTACAGCTTCAAATATTGTAAAATTAAAGGCGAAATCCATTGCAACAATCTAAAACATCAAATTGTAGACAAAAACAGAAATTCTAGTTGTTGTGGGAAACAACTTTGAGCCGTGGCCTCGGGGTCGGCACGGCTTGGTTCGGGTCCGAATGGTCGGGGATCGGGCTCGGCGTCCTTCAGGGGTTGCCGGCGGGGAGCCGATCGCGCGCGTCGGGATGGTTGGAGGAGCACCGGGCTGTCTCTGGAAAGGGGCTCCTCGCCTCGACGTCGGGGAGGAGAGGCTTCGTCTTCGTACCTGCACACAGGTCGGATCGGTGGCTCGGCCCGACCCCTCCGACGATCAAGTTAGTGGATGTGGAGAGGATTTCAGGAGGAGAAGGGTCGTTCTTCTCTCTGTCCGTCCCCTTTTCCCTAGTGTGCGGGGGTATTTATACGGGAATTTAGCGGTACTTGGAGCGCCTGCTCGCAGGGAGCAGGATCGTACCTCTGATGGCGTCTGACATCTCCGTTGGCGTGCCGTGAGAAGGTGAGCCTGAGCGGTCGTTAATGAGCCTCGGTTGGCATTTTGGCTCATGCTGGCCAGGCGTTGCCAGCCCGTCAGAGGTACGGTATGCCCGCTGATATCAAACGTGTGAAATCAAATAATCATAAATAAAAAATGAGATGTGTATCTCTTTGAATGTCATACAAGATATCTTTATTCAATTTACAGAACACATTCGATCAGTAATATCGATCTAAAAATATAATTATTTTTTTTCCTTTTTTCTTTTTATTTTTTACATGACCTCTACGAGTAATATAATATATACGATCTTATTTTGTATTATATTATTATGCATATGTAGTTGCTAGCATGTCATGTGTAAGAGTATAATGTTAGGATAAAAAATTATGAGAGATATACGATCTATTAATGAATCTTATTTTAAGTGGATGTTATTTCAATTTGATAATAATTATAATCAAAATCCAATCAAATCTATAATATATCTTACATAATTACATTGGATCACATAATCTAACATTCTTTTACTTGATCATAGTAGGATATAAAAATAATATGAAATCAAAATAAATAAAATAAAATTTATTTGAAAATAATTTTATATAATTAAATTTTAAAATTTTAAAAAATATTTTATACAATATTATGATTTTTAAAATAAGTTAATAAGTTTAATAAATATAATAATACTTTATTAAATCTGACTATCAGTGTAAGTAATATGATTATCTGTCATTAATATCATACTTCCTTCTATATATCATAATATTATTAACCTTTTTTAACGTAGGTTATATTCTTTAAATATTTTAAACTATAAAGCTCTAATAAATATATCAATAATCATTAAAGCTCTCAATTGACATTCACACTTGTTGTTTTTATACTATTTATCTATATCTTAACATGCTTGTAACCAGCAAAGTACTTGTCATTTTTAAAGGAAAAAAATATTATAATTTTATTATAAAATACCAAATCCTTAAATAAAATTTTGTAGTCATACAACTTTATTTATGGTATGAAAGCATATCATAAATTCAACTCCATAATGATTGCTTTATACTTTTCTAGGAAATTATTCCTCAATCTAACATGAATATAAATATTAAAGTTGACTTCCTATAAATCAGTATTTGAATATCCTATCATATTAAGATAATATGATCTTTGTAGTCTTTTGTCTTATATAGATATTTCATTATTTTTTATAATTTTTCAATGTTTTATTTATTTTTTGGTTGCTATGTTATCTACTTAACATTCCAATTTCAAAGCTAATATATATGCTCATGTATGTTAGACTTTCAACTACTTATATATAGGAAAGATTTTTCATTTAATTCTTTTCTAAGTCATTTTTAGGATATTAGTTTGTATTAGTTTTGATTGAGTTTTTTGCCTCTAATAATATATGTATCATTAATAGAATAAAGTTATATACTAAATCTCTACAAAATTTTATCAACATATTTTTTCTGAGACAGTTATAGTAATCCTTAAGATCTATCATTTAATATCTCAATATTAAAAACATAAACTACCTTATTCATATCAATCATTTTAAAATTCTTGAAAAAAAAATATTAGTTTTATACAATAAATCAATATCGCTACTGGTAAGCAAAATATCATTCACATATAAAATCAATATAATAAATTTACTTTTACTGATCTTCAAATATACATACTAATCAATAATGGTTTTCTTAAATCTAAAGAAAATAATGATGTCGTTAAACAGGTTAATTATATATTATCTCACGAGCTCTGAAAGAGTAAAACCGTATAAGTACATAAAAAGTGGATAATTTCTTACGAGTTTACGGAGTCACACCAATAATAATCAAATGTTAACTTATCAAGTTGAAAGAGTATTTTAGATCTTTTGTTGAGATTTATTATGGGTTGTTTGTGGATCAATGAAGATTGAAACCGACTCTAGACACATAATATCCTTATTTATCTAGATTTCTCATTTTAACGAGGACTATTAAGCTTCACTCAAAGTCGAGGGAGGATCGAGGAAGGCATCTCATCCTACTCATCTTGATATTACTTCTTAAAGGCTGATCTGGTACATATTTATGTTCAAATTAAATTCAATAGATTGATCAAGTCCTAATTCTTGTTCCGATTAAATTTCTTAATATGCTATTTGTTTGTTTTATTTGATCTTTAATGTTATTCTACGAGGAATATTTCTATTTCACATAATGAAATTTGGAACCACTGTCATGTCAGCGATCTACATCCCCTGACACACCCTGTCACATCAGCATTTGACTATTGCCACGTCAACACCTGCCTATGTCAATTCAGCATGACTGCTGACACAGCAACCTGCGTGGCAGCCTATCAATCTGGCTTTTTTACCAACAAGATACCATGTCAGCACTGCTGATGCCACATCAGCATCAGACTGTGCCAAGTCAGCTATGTATGTTGTCATTGATGACTGCTGATACCGAAGACTGCATTGTAGTCCACACCCATCTGCCATGTCAACATTGCAAGCCAGCAATGCCTACTAACACAGCAAACTGCATTGCAATCCATACTAGGCTGACACTGTCACCAGCCACATCAGCACTAACCCACTGCCATGCCATCACCCACTGTGTACATTCAGAGGACACTGCCATGCCAACACTGTTTACTGCCATGTCAGCATTGATTACTGCCACATCATCACTGATTGTTGCCATGTTAGTAATATTCATAGTTACATCAACAATATGTGGTGCCATGGCTGTTGTAAATGCTGACACAGCATGATACAATTCGGCCACATAGGATATGCCACATAGTGTTGCCATGTCAGCGATGATCACTGCCACAGCAGCATGACTGATGACACAGCAGACTACATGTTATCCAGGGGACTAATCTGGAATGGTCTAACCCCGTCACTTAGCTGTAATTTGGTTAGATCAACTTTGATCTAGATGACTTGAGATTGACTTAATCTGTCTAGTTAGTCACGAATGGTTTTGTCTAAATCATACGATACTCTTGTATGTTCGTTCGCAAAGGGTTAGTCTTTCCAAAACTATTTATAGTTTCCTTGATAGCAATGAAAATTATAAACATAGACTTTACAAGCTCTTAATGATCGTACAATAAAGGGTCCACATGATTTGTCATAGTAAAAAGTCCCCACAAGTGTTTACATAACACTGTTACACTACCCTAAATGTTCATCCGATCATGTGTCACCCAAATAGCTCATGAGTATTACGCTAGCTGATATTTTGCGCCACTTTGCTGAGTTAGATAACTCTTAAAATGGCTGCATGAATGATATATTTTTGAATATTTTTTCCTTTATGCAATGACTACATACAACATATATTTATAGAACTAAAATAATCATAAAAACCAATCAAAATGGGGTTGTTATTTTCATTGCTCGCTCGATCCGTTGAGCTTGATCTTACAATGCGTCCATTAATGCATTATCTCATGCGAGATTATGCTATGATTCTTTATTGCTTGCTCGATCCAAGCTTTATGGAATTGTCGTCTTTAGATACCTCCTCAATATGTGCAGTTTATTGCATATGATTCCCCCTCTAGAGAATCACTACTCATCCCTTTTGGATATATCTTATAGAGTAACTTTTCTCTTCGTATCCTTCCTCCTAGAAGTTTTGGAGATTATCATCCCCTTTGACTAATCCGTTTTGCTAAATAAACTATATACTATTTTCACTTCTACCGACGTAATCCTTGCCATATTGAAGAAAAAGTTTTTATGCTATATAGCATCAAGTCTTGGTCGCCTTAGGATGGTCATGGACAATCCATTTTCTGCATACAAGCTCTTACATGAGTACCAAATTCTTCGAGTTTGTAATTTTTCTCACCTCCGTGAGCATTAGACAACTCTTTCAGTTGTCGAACAACCCATACCTCATTATATGATATCATCTTTTATCAAGCACCCCACCTGTCTTGAGCACCATCAAGTTTGCCAATGTTGAGTCATAGCTCAAACTCGATGATCTCAACCTTTGTGTATTATGGATTCCTCCAAGCTCATTTGTCCTTGTGTGATCTCTTACACGAAGGGTTGGCTATTCTTCTAAATATAAATATCGGATGTCCATTCCTTTGAGCGACTCTTTTCCTTATGTTTCTATGCATGTTTCCATCACATGCTAGATGCCCTCAACGTAGCCCCGCTAAGTCCCCCACATTTCATGCCAAGTATTCATAAATGTGCTTTGTCCTACTTTAACACCAACTATTATGAATTTAACTAGTTTTGTGTAAGTCATGTGACATCCTTATGTGTTTGCCCGTAAATGATCAGCCTCCTCGAATCTTCTAATGGTCTCTTAAGGACCTATAAAAGAGAAGATGGGTTAAAGTAAGTATTTCATTCAAAATCTCATAAATAGATATTTCAGCAAACAATTGATAGGCAATGTAAATTACAAATATATGCTTTGCAAGCTTTAAATGATAGCTTAACAAAGGGCCTGAGATAGTCCGCTATGACCTAAAGTTCTCACAAGGGCTCATAAGACGCTATTACGAAATAAAACAACGAACCAGCATTGGATATTACCCCAAAGGCTAATCCAACCATGTGCCACCCGGGTAGCTCTTAGGTGTTGTGCTAACTGATACTTCGCACCACTTTGTAAAGTTAGAAAACTCATAAAATAACCGTTTGGATAGTTTATTTTTAGATAGTTTTATTTCTACGCAATGCCTGTATATAAGATATGTTTATAGAACTAAGACAACCAGTCAATCAAAATAAGGTTGTTAAGCATACTATGACAAGTGGGTTGAAACAAGCCATAAATATTGATTAAACCCAATCTCTACATATGGTCAAACCTGATCACTTGCTGATTGAACCGAAACCAAACCCAACCAGATATCCCGATTGAACTCAATCATTACACGGCATCAAACCTGACCACATTCTGGTTAAGCCCAATCTTTGCAGCCAGTTTTAATTGGGGAGGTCCAATTCTGCATAAGCCCAAGTAGCGGGCTGGTTATGCGGCCTAACAAATAGGTTGGCACTGCAGGCTGTTAGTGGGCTGATCACAGAACAGGCCCATGAATAGTAATTTAATTGGAAAATAGATCATTAATAAATATGTAAATACGTAGAATAGTATAGAAAATCATAAAAATTACAGAAAAATACCCAAAAAATGTAGAAAATGTGCAGGAATGTTAAATGATAAGATGTGATTATTGGATTACTTTGAATTCCATAATAATATAGAACTATTGATTTATACCTATCATAACATATACATTGTATATTGCAAATGTATATGCCTATAGACGTATGATTTGATATGACATGATCGTATTGATTGATGTGTGATGCTGATTAGAGACATTTATTTTCCTACTGAGAGCAATAAGCCAGTATTGATAGGGCAATTCGTTAGGTGCTTGTAGCACCTAAGGAATTAATAGACTATCATATGTTATAGTTATTTGATCTCTCGCTAGAAAATATAGGAAATATATCGTCAATATAATAGGTGAGGCATCACTCAATTAACTATTGAGAGTATGATATGATTCATCTCTTATGAGAGTTTAGTCATCCTAAGAGATTTAGACATTCCATTTGTTGATAATGATATGTGCATGATATTATATATATATATAATCCTTGTGCGTGTATTGTATATTGTATTCTTTATAATTTAATCATCATTTATGAAGCTTTTTTTATCATTTTATTATATCATTTGCTTTGGCATACCTTTTGCCTACTTAAATTACTCTACTCAGCATTATTGATAAATATTATTGTTATAAAATTTTTGAAAGGCAACAACAAGATGAACAAAACACATCCTATCAATATAAGTATTATTGAGCAATCAACTTCAAACTTATTTCCTTCTTCTTAGCTTTCTAGATTATAATTAAATAATTTTAAACATCTTATATAATAAGTTGAATCATTATAATTATAACTTTTAGTCATATTATGATATAATGTCATGTTATCAGTCTTAGTTATTTGTGTTATGTTAGAGTGTGCTTGAGATGTAGGTAATATGAGATACGTAGTCTTCGAGACATGTGGGTAGGTAATAGGAATGTGTATTTGGGGCATAGTTAATATGACCTACATACGAATATGGTCATATTTAGTTTAGACTAAAATTAATTAAACTTTTAACTTAATATCTCATATGTCTCCATCTCTATAAGAGCCAAAGACTACTTGAATATAGCGATGCTCTTATATCAGATCTTTTAGCTCCTATATCGATATCCAGTTTCTGAGTGCACCCTAAGTATCTTATAAATCCAACACTTAATTCATATCCGATAGTTGCATAACTCTAAAATCACTTTAAGGTTTGATCAAGATTGAACAAGTATAGATATTTAAGAGAGTTTTAGAAACCCCATAACTAATACAAACAAAGTAAAAGAAAATAAGAAATAATCCAAAAAATTACAACAAGGGCTTGTGCTATTAGAGGGGTGACACAAAGATAATAAAACATAAAAACAAAAAGGATAAGAAAGTATGACTCGTATTCGATGTTATGATGACGAGATGGTCGAACATGTTAATTTCTCTTTGTCTTCGTTTTTTATGTTTTTTTGTATCAATTCGTAGCGTATATTAGTAATGCAAAATGGTAATATCTCAGGTTAAACTTGAAGATACGATTAAACTCAATATGAGTTGAAAGTTAGACTCCAATCTAACTTAAACTCAACCCGATAAAATATAATTTCGATACGTATTTTATCGTTAATATTATTAATATATATAGCACATATTAATTGATTCGAAGCATTAATTTGTTTAGAAAATTTAAAATTTAAAATTTTAAAAATTAAAAATTATTATTTTAACATAATAGTTAGTTATTTTGACTATTAATTATAGATTTAACTATGCTGAGATATATGTTTTTAGATTTTGGGGGAATATATATAGACACTAAATTAAATGTGAAAATTAGAGAATGCAGAGGAAAATGTATGTAATTTTGCTAGTTTTTCTCTGGAGAAAATATTATTTTTGGAAAAATAAAAAGAAATGGAATAGACGTAATACCAAACCGGCCTTCCATCTTTTCTCAGGCAGTCGGTACAAAACCAAATCGCCCGACGCAAACGAGATCTCGATCGACAGAAGCGAGAGAGGAAGCCGATCCCAAAGTCTCGAGATGGCGTCTGCCTTCGACACCTTCAGCAACGACGGTGACGACGCCGCGGCGGCGGCCGCGGGGGGATCAGTCGCCACGCGCCCCTTCGACGACGGCTACCTCGGCTACGACCCCCGCCTCCCCTCCCAGCGCTTTGACGCCTTCTCCTCGTTCTCCCCCTCCGAAGACGTCGATCCCACCGTCGACCACCTCACCCCGTCTTCCCCCGACTTCCCCGTTGACGTCGCTTCTGGCGCTGGCTTCGGCTTCCACCATGATGACGTCCCCGTGCACCGCCAGCACTCTGATGTCGGCGGCGGCGACAGCATCCCGGCCTCTCCTGAGGGGTATGGGTTCTCTTCGGCGGCCTCCCCCTTCACGATGCCGCAGGCCAACGGGACGGCTGCGTACGGGGTGGAGGAGAACGGCGAGATCTTTACTTCGGATGGTCCGATCCTCCCTGACCCGAGCCAGATGCAACGTGAGGAGGGGTTTATCCTGCGGGAGTGGCGCCGGTGAGTGCCTTTCCTTTTAGATCCGGTCATACTGGTGATCCAATGCTTTGTATTCTTCTCTGTTGCCACTTCAATTTGTTGAGATGTTTTATATTTCTTCTGGATATCGATAGATCGGATCTTATGTGTGCATATAACTACTGTAATGTAGCTCGTGTTGGGATTCTTTTGCAATTCTCCGGATTTCCTCTCCTTTTTAGGTCGATAGCTCAGTTTCTTTTACACATAACACAGATCTTCCAGTCTTATTTGCATCTGAAGATCATATGGTTGGGGATCTCGTGCATTCCTAGATTTAATTGATGACTTTGTTGTGCTAAGAAATATTTTCTGATCTCAGCTTCCTGTTAGCCAAGATTTAAAAGACAACTATGTACTCATCAAAAGCTTTGCACAATTATGAGATACCACAACATGGTACATAGTCCACTCCTAGGCCTTTCGAAGTCGTGAAGAAACTCGGGATCATAGTTGCCGAGTAGTCTAGGCAATAATAGGTGGTGAATCTATCTTTAATATCCCAGGCGGTGGCCACTTAACTATGTGATAGTTCAGATGATGGCCTTGAGTTAGTTGAATCTATAATTTATCTGATTAAAAAGGTTTTTGCATTTCATATTTGTATGAAAGTAGCATAACTTCACAAGTCATGATGGGTAGTTTCCTAAAAGGACAAGATGCAATTACCATCCTAGCTCAATTGATAACTTATGTATATGCTACATCCTGGATATGTCCATACGCTAATATGTGTCACAGTATATGGAATATCTTTGTTCATATTTGGTGATTCTAGCAATTATTACCTATGCTTTCTAAGGATTTTATTTCCATCCTATGTTTAGTCTAGGTACCAAGGCAACTTCCTCTTACAAGAATGGTGGGATGCAAGCCACTGTATACTATAGATATCATTTGGTATGTGACACTAAAGGACAATGACATGGCTTTTGAGTTCCTAGAATGAGATGGAGTGAATGGTGATTGTTGTCTTGATGATTGTAGTAGCATAGATACGTGCCTTGATTTTTGTTTTCCTCATGTTTATAGGCCCTCTTTATCTTGATTTCTATAGTCAACAAGTTTTAAGAGCACTAATTCTTTTCGTTTATTAATTTTTGTTGGAACAGTAATTCTTTTTTAATGTGTGATATAGAATATATAGCTTTAGAGTCATTAAAAGGGAGCCACAACCATTTGCATCTTCTACAAGGAAAACTTAGAATTTGGAATAATTTTGACCATTGAGTTTTCGCTCATTTTCCTTGAACCTGGTTACCATGTGAAACCTCTTTGCCTAGTGTTCTCTAGTAATGGTGACAAGCTGATTTGTTTTACAATTTGGCTACCTTTCGGAAAAGCAAACCTAAAGTTGTGATTCTTATTTGAGAAAATATGTGCTTCATAATATTGCACATATTAGATGACATTCCAGCTTTTGTTCTTTCATATTTGGTTATCCACAATTATTATATCATCTAAAACATTTTTTTTTTGTCAACAAGGCTATCATTGGCCGAAGGTGTCAGTTAACTTACTGATAAAGACCTTGATAGTTTATCATAAGGTTCTCAGCTCGAATCCCATCTTCGCCGCGCCTATTACTGAAAAAAAGTTGATGTTGTCTTTATTATTGTTGTCGTTGTTGTAATTGTAACGTGTCATCTAACCTAGCTGATAAAGACTTTGACAGTTTATCGCAAGATCTTGGGCTCAAATCATGTCTTCATCGCTTACCCTTTGCAAAAAAACAAAAAAAGAAGCTGATGCTACGTCTTTGTTATTGTTGTCGTTGTTGTAGTTATAGCAAGGCTGTCACCCTTGAAGTTTACCATTAAATTTAGGTGTCTATGTACTTTCTGCTTTTTTCGTTCTTTTCTTCAATGTATCCAAATGCTGATTAGTAGACTTGCTTGTAATGTAACATAGGTTGGATAAGTCCAGAATCAAAAGTAAAAAGGCCTACTAGACGTAGATAAACATTCAATATTCATGCTATAGTCACATATTGTTGCCTTTAATTTTGTCCTACATGCAGTAGCTATCTGTACCTTATAGGAGGTCCAAGACATTATCAATTTTGGTTAATTTGTACAAATATTTCAACGTCAAAAATATAGAGAGATCGATAAAGATATTATTCATAGACTAAGAATATGATGGTTAAAATGACGATGGGTGTCAGGAGTCTTATGTGATCATCGGATACCTTTGAGATTAAAAGAAAAATTTTATAAGACAATTGTGAGGCTAACAATGCTTTATAGATCTGAGTGTTGGGCGGTTAAGAAATAACATATACAAAAAGTTTACGTTGCTGAGATAAGAATATTAAGATGGATGTGTGGAGTTACTAGGAAAAATAGGATAAAAAATACTCTTATTCATAAACAATTAGGTATCGCTTTGACAAAGAATAAAATGAGAGAATCATTTAAGATAGTATGAGCATGTGCTTAGGAAACCTTCGAATGTGGTATTCAAAAGAGGTGAAATGATTAATGTTAGTAGTTTAGTGAGAGGTAGAGGAAGACCTAAAAACAAGGTTTGTTGTGTCGCAATATATCGCTCGGTACGGTATGTACTAGTTCGATAGGGGACCGATATGCGTGGTACCTCGATACACCCCCATATACTGTGTGTCGGTATGCTTGGTATGACTTAGTATAGCTCGGTACATACTGTATCGATAGTTGATCGGTACATCGGTATGGACCGGTAAAACGAACAATGCCTAAAAAGACTCTAATATAAATTATAAATAAAAATATAAGTACTTTAAATTTAACTAAACATATAGTTTGTTATAAATCTCAACGGCGGCAAAAAATCCATATAGCGACCCCAAATAGTTGAAACTTACGGCTTGTTATTGGTGTTGTTGTTGTTGTTGTAATTTAGCAAAGTTACATCCACATAACCATCCATGTCTCCGATAAATATTGCAGAGTTTAACAGTTGGATATACAGACTTGACACATTATCCATTCCAATACCTATGCATGGGCGTATTTACTCAACTTGGCAGTTGAGGATGCTTGACTGTGTTTTTACTTGCTCTTAAAGCAAAGATGCTTCAAGATTATTTTTGAATTCTTTCTTTAAGTTCAAGATTGTTGATCCTTTTCTAGTAGGATTTTTCAAATTGTCATGAGACCTTCACTGATTGCATACCTGTCATCCATTTGTTGACTCACTAGAACACGGCTTGTTAGTTGTTTCTTTCTTACTGCACAGTATTGGAAGACTAAATCTTATAATTTTTTAATATATCTTTGAGTTATTTACATGTAAACAGATAATCTTTGGAAAATTAATTCCTCAATAGTGTTGTGTTGTTGCTGTAACTTATTTTAAAGTTCTGTTGATACAGTTTGAAATTTGTATGGTCTCTTAACATTTTATTTTTTTATTGTTCGGCTAAACACCTACCATCTAATTAAAGTACCATGCAGTCCTTAGGATGCAAGAATGCCTGGAAGTGAATCCACTGTGTTTTAATATATTAAGATAGATAATTCAGCATGTGTTTTTGTCACTTTTAGGTTATGGTATGATATTAAGTTCCTGGGTTATGAGTTATGACTATATGATAACTGTGACAAGTAAAACAAAGCTGACACTCCCTGTTGATAGCTTTCTTAGACCATGTTTTGGACTATAGTAGGTCCATGCAACTCACCCTTTGGGGGCTTGGGATTTGTATATGGAATGAAAAATTGAAAAAAGAGGTGTTAGATGTTAAAAAGTACTTCATTGCTTGCTCTTATAACCACTTTTGGTTTTACTGCTCAACTAAGCTTTGGATCATGTCTATTAATGTGTGCACAGACAAAATGCTATCCTTCTTGAGGAGAAGGAAAGGAAGGAAAAGGAGTGTCAGAATGAAATCATTGCTGAAGCTGAAGAATTCAAGCAAGCTTTCTATGAGAAAAGGAAATTGAATTGTGAAACAAACAAGTTGCAGAACAGAGAAAGAGAGAAGGTAAGTGATTCTGTTTGTCCCTGAAGTTGAACTATCTACTTGCATGATTAAAAAATGTGTATATGTTCTGAAGTCTTTATCTAAGAAGTACCATGTTTTGTTTATTGGCAGTTATATGTAGCCAACCAGGAGAAGTTCCATGCAAATGCAGATAAACAATACTGGAAAGCAATTTCTGAGCTTATTCCCCATGAAATTGCCAGCATTAAGAAGCGAGGGAAGAAAGAACAGGAGAAAAATCCTTCAGTCGTTGTGATCCAGGGACCGAAGCCTGGAAAACCCACTGATCTCTCAAGAATGCGCCAAATTTTGGTAAAGCTGAAGCATACTCCCCCGCCACACATGAAACCTCCAACACCACCTACCTCTGCACCAGCCAAAGATGGTGCTGGCGCTGCAGCTGCAGCTGCAGGGAAAAAGCCATCGTCACCTGCCAAGGATGCCATAGCTAATGGTCCTGCAGCCTCACCAAAGGTAGACATCTCTGTGACAGAAGGGCAAACGGTCAAGGCACCAGAACTAGTTACGACTGCTTGATCCTCATTTTGCGACTACTGGACATATTGCACGACATTCATCCTCAAGGCTAAAGGCTTCATATGAGTTTCAAGTAAGTGCAGCAAGGAGTATTCATTTCAATCGATCATCCTTTATGAGGTATGTGATGTCCTACCCATCAGATATCTCTCAAGAACCAAGTAAAACTACAGTCATCGGCTTTGTTGTGTGTGCTTGTTGGTATCTATCATTCGTGTATCATGTTCGTAGTAAAGTTGGACATATTGCTGTTGTGACAGGGTATTTGCAATCCTAGTTGGTCTATGATATCTAAGAGGCATGGCTGCTGGTAGGATTTGTCTGCAGGAATGTTATGTTTTCTGCTCTAGCATTGTTTTGTATATCGATCTGAGATATTTTTCGTTTATTGTTTGAATTAAACCATTGTAAGGTAGCAACTTTAGTTTCAGAAAAGTGGATTGGGTAACCAATTTGAATTTATAGATGTGGTTGATGCATCAACAATTCCAAAAATTTTAGTCTTAGGCTTCTTAACACTGCAAGCCTAAGCTTGGATATTATTCATTGTATTTCTCCCCACATGAGCTCATCCATATCATTCTGTGTGCCCCAAGTTTTTCATGTACATTATCTAATGCTGTACCAGACCTCACCACACCATTAGGGGATAAAAAGGTTGAATCTTAAATGAGCTAAAACAAGATTTTGATGATCAGGTTTCTTATTTAAAGGCTGCCTTTTGGAAGGAAAAAAAAAAACTTTATATTAGTTATTTCTTGTTTGACATTCCTCATGTTCTTCTTTCCCTCCTAAGATCCTCACATATGCCTTTTTCTTATTCACACATTCTCTAAAAATTTCTAAACAGTATAAGGAGGATCCAAGCAAAGAAAATATGAAACAGAGGCTATTCCTCTTATTCAGAAATTGTCTTCTATTTATTCAAGACACTCATTTCTTTGGGAAAAAAATTTCTGGTGCTTATTCAGTGAGTCTTGTCTTTTTTGTTCTGAGTAACATTGCAAAGCAGTAGAGCAATTTTGACAGCTCCAAAGAACAGTGTGGCAAATGGAATAAGATGTTATTAGCAGAGAGACTGGCAAATAAGAACACTCATGGGTCAAGTAGCCCCTTCTTGCATCCAATGTCAAGGACCATATTCTTTGTTTAAGTGTTCTAAGATCCATTTCTTACTAATGTTCTTATATGACCCCACACAAACTGACCCATTGACCCATTCGTCCCATTGTCATTTACTAATTGCTTCACTAATTTTATATGCCCGTGAGATGTCAGCAGGTCCTCATGGGGTAGAGATCTATTCTTTATCTTTGTGCCAGATCCCATGCATTTTTCTCATGTGACTAAATCTGCTGGTCTACTGAACTCCTGTTGGATTAATTTTTAATTGGATTAACTAATGCAATTCCATCTTCTTTAAGTTCATCAATTAAGATATAAGTGTCAAAATGGGCTGTTATTATAGGCAATGATGATTATTCTCAGTGAGACACAGATCTTATAGAAAGACCATCCTCATCACCACTTCAATCACAGGTGCATGTATAGTGTTTGGCTCTTGGAGATTGCAAGGGACAATTCAGTGTAAGTCAAAATTCTCTGTTGTATGCTGCATTAATAAAATGATCACATTCAATCACGCATGTTAAAAACATTCTCTTTTTTTTTTTTTTTTCTAGAACCCATAAATTGACTCGAAAAATAGATTATTAATTTTTTTTAATTATTATATCAAATAACATACATGACGTCGATAGGTGGATTCGAACCTGAGACATATCAGTTATACAATAATACCTTTGGCATAAGAGTTAGGGGAAATAAATATTTCTAATATTTTATATTTAATTTATTATTATTTTTATTTTGAACGAAGTAGAGAAAGACTCCAATGCATTTTTCTTATGTGACTAAATCTGCTGGTCCGCTGAACTCCTGTTGGATTAACTAATGCAATTCTATCTTCATTAAGTTCATGAATTAAAATATTTAAGTGTCAAAAATGGCTGCTATTATAGGCACTGATGATTGATTATTCTCAGTGAAAAGAAGGTCATCCTGCTCTTGGAGATTGCAAGGGACAACTCAGTATTTCTCGCCTTAATAAAGAAATCACATTCAATCATGCATGTTAAAAATGTTCTCTCTTTTTTTTCTAGAACATATAATTATCCCAAAAATTATATTATTAAATTTTATTTAATCATCATATCAAATATCATATATGAATGCACATATGTGGATTCAAAACTGCGATTGAGACCTATCCGTTATACAATAATAAATAAGAGTTAATTTATTTTAGAATAAAATTTTCATGTTTCATGTTCGATGAACAACAAAATGACTCACTAATAAAAAAAGGGAAGGAGAAAATGTTTGGGTTTTCATTCAAACCAAGCATATGTATCACGCGATGCCTACCTATGAAGAAAAAACATGATGTTTTATTGACACAGCGTTGACATTTCACCAAAGTCAAATTTATGAAATATTGTTGTCTTTATACACACATACATTTAATCACATTAACAATGACTCGCTGAATCAAACGGAGATTATTAACTAATACCAATATGATAGAAAAATATAAGCCTTATGCAATCGACCGTAAACTTTCTAATGAAGATTGTCATGTAGGTTGAAATATTACCATCGTCAATTCCCTCCCATAACTCGCAGCATGAAAAGGATTAGGAACAAGTCCGGAGAAAACATGACATGTACGATGATGCCAAAGTCCGCTGCATGAATGATTTCCTGTCACTCAAAAAGTGTGCTGTTCTGCCAATGGCATCCTCGTCGTCGTCGTCGTCGTCGTCGATTGTGTTCGGCGTTTTCTTGGCTTGCAGGAAATCGATGTGCGAATCACGTGGAGGATGTCTGACGCTAAGCGAAACTTGCGTTGCTTTGAATGGGTCGTCGTCTTCGGGCGCCGTGTCATTCCGCCACAAAAAGCCGCTAATTTGGCATGGTCGGACTACCAACGTCTTGTTGCGGACAAATTCACCGGAAGACAGATGTTCCTCGATTCCGCCACGCTGCTTCGATCATAAACTATTTAGATCATTGCTCTGCACATTTTTGCCGTGGCATGAGGTCATCCAAGACACCTTCTGGGAGAAACAAATCAAGATGAGCGAGTTCAGACGGGAGTGGGTGGCGTCGAGGCTATGAACGAGCCTTCGAGGGCATCCCGAAGTGAGAGCCGAGGTGCGCCCGATATATCGAGTTCTCGATCCTAAACAATAAGTTTATGTCAGGAGAAAATTTTGATTTGATCTTTTGAATGCTTAAGTTAATAGGTAAAAGATAGATTAAGAACAGATTTATATCAGGACGATTATTATTATTTTTTATCGATCTCATCCTTTGGTGTCGGAGATCTATTCTTATACATAAGGAGCCAGCCGAAGGGAGTTGTAAATGAGGATCAATCGTACCTCTCTACGATGCAGTAATGCGGGCGATCAACTCATATACCTTTTACGATGCGGGTCGACTTGTCCTCCTCCTGTAGTGTAGTGCGACGTTGGTTCATGCAATCCCATGCAACATGATGCTAATGACCGAAGGGGTATTGATCGTCAAGTTAGCTTTTTTATGCATTAGACGGATGTTGAGTTATCCTCCTTGTCAGCTCTATGGTGATTATTAATTGATGACGTATACCTAATATCGAATATTTCCTATCAATCATTATATTAGAATTTGATTCGAATATTTGTGCAACATGATTTTGAGTGTTCGAATTTGAGTTGAATAATGTGAGATTATATTCTAGCAAGGATCTTTTATAGTTCATATATAACTGTTGAGTTAAGTTGATAAGGGAAGTTAATTTGAAAAAATCATTATCTTATAATGATTTTACATGTTATTTAACTATTAATGAGTTGTGTGATCATGCATTGAACTATCAAGACTATCATTATAAGATAATGATTTTATCAAATTAACTTCCTTAACCACATTATATTGTTGATCTAATATCAATCTTTGGAACGTAATAATCAAATGGGTATGACGTCATTGGCTGCCTAAGTGTTATACTCCTGTTCAATAGATTGATTAGATGAGGACTCCAAAAAAAAACTCAACCTATCATCATTCCTAGAATATTTGTTAGTGTCTATTATTTTAATATTTAAATTCATTATATTTGAAGTGAAAATAGAAAACTGTCAAATTAAATTAATTAATTCATACTAGTAAAAAATATATTCATTCTCAACACATAATCATGTTCCCCATCACCCATCATAGTCTTATCTTAATAAAAAAACACAATATCTTAGCTTTCTTTTAGGATATATATATATATATATATATATATATATATATATATATATAAATATATATATATATATATATATATATATATATATATATATATATATATATATATATATATATATATATATATATATATATATATATATATATATATATATATATATATATATATATATATATATATATATATATATATATATATATATATATATATATATATATATATATATCCTAAAAGAAAGCTAAGATATTGTGTTTTTTTATTAAGATAAGACTATGATGGGTGATGGGGAACATGATTATGTGTTGAGAATGAATATATTTTTTACTAGTATGAATTAATTAATTTAATTTGACAGTTTTCTATTTTCACTTCAAATATAATGAATTTAAATATTAAAATAATAGACACTAACAAATATTCTAGGAATGATGATAGGTTGAGTTTTTTTTTGGAGTCCTCATCTAATCAATCTATTGAACAGGAGGAGTATAACACTTAGGCAGCCAATGACGTCATACCCATTTGATTATTACGTTCCAAAGATTGATATTAGATCAACAATATAATGTGGTTAAGGAAGTTAATTTGATAAAATCATTATCTTATAATGATAGTCTTGATAGTTCAATGCATGATCACACAACTCATTAATAGTTAAATAACATGTAAAATCATTATAAGATAATGATTTTTTCAAATTAACTTCCCTTATCAACTTAACTCAACAGTTATATATGAACTATAAAATAGTTGGGTTGGTTTGAGTCGGATTCAAGGCCCAACCAGGGTGCTGAAACCTTGGTCGGCGATGGTATCGCTGGCAGTAGTGCTGCCAACGGTGGTACCGCCCAACTATAGATCTTGTGATAATAGTACCGCCTAGGAACGACGGTAGTACTGCCAGTACCCAGAAAACGTGAGATGAGACCTTTTTAGGCTCTAAGTTTGAATCAACTTGAAGCCTATAAATACCCCTCTCATCCCTGGTTAACACACACAAGCACATAGAGTTTTAAAGTGAGAAAATACTGTAGAAATCACTTGAGAAATCCCTCCTCTAGATCTAATTTTAGAATTCTGTTTAGAGAGGAGTATGTGTGCTTGTAAAGGTTGACTCCTAAACTTGTGAAAATGAGAAGAGGGGTATAAGGAGGTTGATCTTCGCCTATTAAATGAAGATCGATAGTGGATGCCGGTAGCCTCGACGAAAGGGGAATTAGAGAAGTGGATGTAGGTCACGACGATCGAACCACTATAAATCGATTTGCATTTCTGTTTTGCTATTTATGTTTACTGCAAACTATCTCTCATTCTTACTGTGCTTTTACTATGTTTACGAATACACTTTCAAGTTGAGCAAGTTTCCGAAATCGATTTTATAGTACGAAACGAAAAAGTTTTTAGAACCGACGTGATTTTTACCGCTGCACTAATTCACTCCCCCCCTTAGTATCGACTCGTTATTATTGAATTTATTAAATAAGTTATAAATATATTATGAGTGAATTGATTATAGATTTAAATATATGATGAAATGCATTGGATAAATCATTCATATTTGAGAATTGCATTCTTATTCTTACATATTATTTATGGAATTAGACATTGCACCATATGAGTGGAGGTATTACAATTTAGTCATAATCAAGACGTTCAATGTATGATTAAAAATTCGAATTCCTATCTAAGCATGATATAGTATTTGAATAGAAGAATAATTATTATCATGTTAATAATTTATTATAAAAGATGGGTAAATCGTTGTACCGTTGATGGGGAGAGACGTCCATCGGATCATATCACACCATCTCATATAGATTTGCGATGGAGACTTTTCCGTTGAAAACACAGACGACGACACGTATTCCCCACGCGAGCCGGCGATGGAAGTCAAGCGCCATCGAGCCGCGTTTTCCACGATGACGTAGGCGCATACGTAAGCGTGGCTACAAGTGGGGAGAGGGAGAAGGAGCCGATCTTATCTTATCATTCACAGCCTCCGCAGCGGCCACGTGAACGGATGATAAGCAGGGCCACAGCCCAGGCGGTGGCTAGCGCACATGCGGGCATGTGGGTCGTCTGCTTACTTATCGTCGCGAATCTTATGATGGCGTACGGCCATGGCCACGACGTGGTCATTTAAAGGGCAGGGCAGATGTATCTGTTCCGCTATGTTAAATAGGTACGGTCCATTACGGCGGCTTGGGACCCTCCTTGATGGGACGACGAGCCACGGGTATCCGCAACATAAATCGCCAAACATCATCGAACTCGTTTTAGTTGATACAATGAGTATATTCGTACGATTTTATCCTTTCAAAACATGAGTTTTAAAAAATATATTTAAGGGTAAAAAAAATCTGATAAACTTATGAACCGTTGATTCCTATATTCCTCAATCAATATGGGACTAAATGACATTATCAATGATCATATATCATAAAAGCTAATGAAACTTAATTATATGGTACAATTTGAAATGAAGAATAAATATTATATAAATATTTTAAAAAAAGTATAAATACAAAATGACTAACTTTGGTACCATTTTAAATAATATCAAAAGATTAATGTTAAGAGGAAAATATTGATCGCATGGATTCTTTAAAAATAGTGCACTGGATAGTGCTCGTTGCATGAAACAAAAGAGCTAATAAGTAGGGTTAGATCAACCCAATCTCTCACAGAGCTGATGATAGAGTGGGATGCATGACTTTGGAGACCACAGAAATGTAATGGTAAGTGTACTATGCTGTAATCATAAAACCTGAGTAATTTTGTATCATACGAGAAAAAGAAATGTAGAATTATGGAAGAGGGGACAGAGCATGAGACACGCTGACATCTGTCTGTGACCTTTTGCTTTACCTTTTTCTTTGTCATGCATGCCTTTTCAGTACTTCTTTCGGGCAGCAGCATGCGACCTGACTGACCCACAACTCTTCTCAAAAGAAGTCCTCAATTATATCTGCTTTCGCTAAAAGCCGAAGGGTGGGGAGGCAGGTGGTCACCATACCCTATAGTTTCGTCTTGACCTTCGCCCATTCTTATGTCCGATGGTTACTCTTCCGACGGGAGATGAAAATAATTAAAAATTCTAATTATTAAGATTTTGATCCTAAAACACTTAAAAAATTATGATTTATCTGTATCTAAAATAATTTATATATTTTTTAAAAAATAATATATAAGTTTCTCTCGTCAAGTTTTTTGAGTCAACAACGTTATAATTTGATTATATGACATGTCGATTCATAATAAATTATTTATATAATTATACATATAATTTAAATTAAAAAAAATTAAGATTCATTTTAGCCTTTATGATTTAGTCGTGTCTAAAATAATTCATATATTTTAAAAAACATAACATATAAACCTCTATTGTAAAGTTTAAGTTAACAAACGTTATAGTCTACTGGCATACTAACTCACAATAAATCATTAATATAATGACATATAATTTAAGTTTTAGAAAAATGAGATCATCATAAATATCGAGATGAGACATCATAGTGAAAGTGACAACTAGTAGTAGCACTAAGCTGCTACTGCCTAATAGAGCATTATACGCACGTAGTCTTTTCCACACTGACGACGAGCTTAAGAGCTACTGGTCCTACCTTAGGTGGATGTGCATCGACCGGTTTGACACTATGCACACAATGGTCTCATGGCCCATCTTTTTCCTTTTGAGTGTCTTCGTCCCTACCGCCTCCTACTTCATCCTCTCTTGCACCCTCACTCGTCGCGCTAATGACATGATGATCCAGCTCTCCCTCACCTCTTTCTCTAGTCTCTCCACTTTCATCCGTCACTACGATCTCTATCGTTTTCTCTTCTTTGACAAAATAAACTTTAACTTTTTTTTAACTTAAATTATACGTGTCATTATATTAATAATTTATTATGAATCGACATACTATATAAACAGACTCTAACATATGTTAATTCAAACTTAATGAAATAATTTATATACTATATTTTTTAAAATATAAATATTATTTTAGACACGAATAAATCATAAGGGTTTAAGTAATGTATGATCAAAACAATAAGGACTAAAATGGATCTTAACTCAATTATTAATAATTAAATAATAAACTAAAAAAATTAATATGAGTATCCATACAAAAAATAATTTTTTACAATATTAAAAAAACCAAATAGAAAGAATATCTCACATAATAAATCCCAAAATAAAAAAGACGTACCTATCGCATGGAATAATTTATAGGAAACGAGACGCTGCCAGATAAAGTGGGACTTGGTATCAACATGTGGTGTGTCGTAAAGGCAGCCGAATGTGACCAGGCGAACGAACCTCTGGTCCTCGCTGCGGGATTACCGAACACCATGTTTCATTCAGTCATTCTCACGAACATGTGTCGCGCGCCATGAATCGTGCGTCGCGGCTCGCCCCCGACCACATCGGCGCAGCCGAGGATTTGTCACCTACCGAGTAGGTTGTGGAGAAGAACTCCGGTGGGGCTGAATTCGCGTCGAGGAGGGGAAGAGAGACGGGTGCTATCATTTTCTACCGCGCCGTGTCACGGACGCCGTGGGATCCGCCGATGGGAGTGTGTCTCACGGCACTCGCGGTGGTGGACCGCACTCGCTCTGGTGAGCCGTTGCTTTCCCTGCCTCGGATTTTTGCCTTTAAACCGACTCGACTCGGAGCATCCAACCGACCTATTTTTCTTTGAACACATAAAGAAGACGAGAATTGTAATCTGCTCCGTCAGTGCCACGGGAAAATGATTGTGACGTCAAATCTGAGCTGCTGCTAATCCGATACCACAACAAACTCCGCATCGATGCAACGGGTCGCTCGCGAGCGTCCGTCTTCTCTCGAAGCGACGGGAACACGCGATGTGATCTCGAGAGTATCCGAAGGGACGTGGTTGTGTTTGACGTCGTCATCACGTCGCCCTCGTTGGTTCCGTCGATCCACCTTCGGAAATGCTCGGACACCGGTCAAAGCCACTCCGTGTGTGAACCAAAAAAAATCTCTCTCCTTGTGGTTGATAATCCAACTATGAGAAATCATGAGCTAATAGTGGAGCTATCAGTAGGTGACGACGACGACGACGACGAGTTCATTTGATTGTTGACTTGGTTTTCCACTGAAGTCATAACAATAGTGGTGCTATCAGTAGGTGACGACGACGAGTTCATTTTATTGTTGACTTGGTTTTCCACTGAAGTCATAATTCATCGTGAAATGAGAATTCATTTGGGCGTATGGTTGGGTTCCTCGGAGAAAGAGTGGAGGCCAAATCACGAAGGGCTCCATCTCGAACACTCGTGTTGGCGTGAAAGGTATACCTCATTGCAATTGCAGTCTCAGAAGGCAACGATAGTACATCAAATGTCTCTCCGGCTTTACGTAAAGCAACGGGAAGAAGTACACGTGGGAGTAGCATACGCTAATATTAGTGAGACATGCCATGACACCAAATGCAAATTGCATTTGCATTCACGTAAAAGATGCCCATTATTAGATCTACGTCACATAAATTTTCAATTCACATTATTGAAGAGCCATTTGATAGTCGTATTATTATCATTGAGTGGCAATAAAACAAAGAATGATTTGCTGAGACTCTTGTCCTCTTGCAACTTGATTTGGTATAGATTCTGCAGGTATACACAAGTCTAACACAATCCTCAGATGAATAGAGTCAGCAGTGACCACTATAAAATGTTGGATCGATGGATTGTGCTAACATAATACGGTTGTCATTATCTCAGTGAACGTCACTAATAATTATTTTTCCGTTTTTGAATTTTTTTTTCTCGGTGTTATTTAAGTAAAACGACGACTATTGGTTTAATTATAATTAATACGAGACTTCGACAGCCATTATAGCGCATAATCTGATTGGGTGCGTGGAAGTCTCTGGAAGCACGTTATTACTTTTACCGATTCCTTTGGTCGAACTGATGAAATAACCGGCTTTTCCCGACATACGAATGAGATTATACCGGCTCGAGGTGAATAAGTCGGAAACGATGCGATTCCCCAATCCCGCGCCACGTTTCCCGGTTGCGGCCGGTTCACCAGTCCGCTATTTATAGTGCCCGTGATCGCGTCTTCTTCCTCCACCTCTCTGAGATCGAGACCTGCGCGTGAGCATTTGCTTTGGGGTTGTGTTAGGGTCACGTTCAGGCTCGGTTCTCCAGTGTATGGCAGTGAGCTTGGTGTCGAATGAGGTGTCGGACCTCTGCATCGGGAAGCCGGCGCTAAGATCGCTGCCGCTCTCCGTCGCCGCCGTCGGCGACGCCCTCCTCGTCCTCAGGAGAGGCGGAGAGCCCCACCTCGCTGTGCTGGCCGCCGACCGGGCGGCACCGGAGAAGAGGGCCGTCGTCGGGAAGCTCTGCGTCGCGGACGTGCTTTGCTACCTCTGCTCCGACGGAAACCTCGCGTCGCCGGCCGCCGCGCTCGAGCGGCCCGTCTCCGCCCTCCTCCCCAAGGGCGCTGGCCTCGTCCGCCGTGTCGAGCCGCAGTTTAGGTACTCTTCAGTCCTGCCTTGGGTAGATGAGTTGGTCCAAAACGCGTTCTTTTTTACCTTGTGCCAAGATTTTTTTTTTTAATGTTGGGGTTAAAAGGCGACGCCTTTTTCGTTTCGATACCATAAACAACGGGATCTTTATATGGATCATGTGAGTTGTGCGAGAATAAGAATTCGAGGGAAAGCTGTGACCTTTATTCGATTGGGATGCTAAAGATTCGATCTTTTCTTCTGTTGTTGTTTGATTCGCAGCGTATCGGAAGCCCTTGATCTGATCCTGGACGGAGCGCAGAGCCTTGTGGTCCCTATTGGCTCCGTCAGCCGGAAGAAGCTCGCCGCCGCCGAATTCTGCTGGCTGACACAGGAGGACTTCGTTCGCTACTTCCTCAACTCCATCGCCCTGTTCTCCCCTGTCCCCGCCCTCTCCATCGACGCCCTCGGCCTCGTCCGCTCCGCGGACGCGCTCGCCATCCGCCACGATGAGCCGGGCCTCTCCATCATCCCCCTCGTCCGCCGCGCCCTCTCCGACCAGACTGCCGTCGCCGTCGTCACCGACGATGGGCGGCTGCTGGGCGAGATCTCCCCAGCCGCCCTTTCTGCCTGCGACGAGACGGTGGCCGTGGCCGCCGGCATCGCCACCCTCACGGCGGGCGACCTCATGGCCTTCATCGACTACTACGGGTCTCCGTCGGAGTCCCTTGTCCGCGCGATCAAAGCCGGGCTGAAAGAGAAGGGATTGCAGGAGATGCTTGAGCTGATGGAAGACGAGCTGTCCTCGTTCTCCATCTCATCCTCCTCGGCCTCTTCCTCGTCCTCCGACGACGAGTCAAGCGGGGGAAGGCGACTGCGGAAACTGCGGTCGAGGAGCTTCTCCATCGGGAGGCGATCGGAGGAGCCGGAGGTCTGCCATCCCGGGAGCTCGCTGGTGGCGGTGATGGTGCAGGCCCTGGCGCACCGGGTGAGCTACCTGTGGGTGGTCGACGAGGACGACTACGGCCTCATGGGAATCGTGACGTTTGCTGACATGCTGAGGGTTTTCCGGGAGCAGCTGCAGCAGTCTTCTCTCTGAGACGGAAGAGTGCAAGTCGATCACATGGGCGGAGGATGAACGAAGGCGGTGATGGCAGCTGTTGTGGATGAGTCTCTGTGTGTTGTTTGGGTGTGAATACGCTTTCTCCATTCCCTCCCATGGTTTTTGGAGAGCCTGCTTTGTTTATTATGTTTCTGGTAATAAGGACTCAACCTACCATCAAATCCGTATCACTTTTGTATTTTTGGCAGTTACTATTTTCTGTTCTTATCTCATCTGTTACCAAGGCGTGGCCTGTTCTGAATATTTAATCTCTTCTGTTGCTTTATGGGCGCAAATACTGTCGCATCTTTCTTGCCACTGAAAGCTGAGCAAAAGCTTCTGATGGCCAATCTACTTGTAGATTTTGTGCATCTATGTTGAAGAAGAATCGAGAAAAGGCACTCTTCTTATGTGGCTGGATATGCCACAAACTAAGAGCTGTCAAGGGGGGCACATAGCAGACAAGATGCAGCAAATAGTCAAATCCTGGAGGGCTCTGCAATCTATGCTTAGATAAAGCTCAATCCATGCCATCTCCAATAATCAATATCCTTGAAGATTTTGAATCCAGTCGCCTCTCTGTTTCATAAAGAAACGTGTTCCTTTTGTCACAGCATATTCCAATATACCAGCGAGTGGTGCTCAAGAACCAACAGCATATTCTAACGCTAATCTCTTCTCAAGAGTAAAAGGAGACGAGAAAGATACCCACTAGTTGTAGTATTCAGTGAATCAGAATGTGGAGTGCAAAAGTGCCAACTCTCATCGAAGAATGTGTCTGTTGACTGCTTCGTGATTGCCAGCTACAACTGCCCAACTTTTTTGACCACCAGTGGAGATTTTCTCTGAATTTGGATGGCTTTTACCAAACATCATTTCATCAACTGCTGCTGTTCGGAATTAGATCCTTAAACTTTCATGCAAATTGCTTCCTGCAATCAATAAAGGCTTCAGTTTCATGCAGTAAACGCAAACATTCATGGGTAGGCATTACAATCAATGCACATCCATCAGTCATTAATTTGGCAAGCCGTGTCAAAGGAACCAGGCCTTCTTCTTCTTCTTCTTCTTCTTCCATGTCTATTATAAGCAGCATGACGCAAAACGTGTCCCTGGTGGATATAATATTTGTACGCGGGATTCCCTGTACAACAAGAACGAACCAGTACTGTTAAAGCTTTCCAGCACTAACATGGTCCAAAAGTAAGATGAAAAGTATACATGGTCCAGAGCATCAACTTTACCTTTTTGCTATAATATAAATTGTATCCCTCGTACATGTATAAGCCTGGGAGAGGAAGCATAATCCCTTCAGATTTGTACAGGAAGTATATAGCAGCAAATCCTTGTGAAATCTGTGCAAATTACAGTAAGGGAGTCCATTTCCTTCTACCTAATTCCTTTTTCCATCTTCATCTTTATCTTTCCTTCCTCCCATCACATCAGGAAGAAAAGGTTGGGCTTCTCTACATTGTGGAGGCCACCATTATTGAAGAGGACTACTTGTAGGATTGTGATATATCAATCAGACAAAGAATGTTGAAAGAAGAAAAAGAACTAGACGGTGTCGAAGGTCAGCAGAAATCTCTGACCCTGGAAGCATATCCATGAAGAAGAATACATGAGTGGCAGGGCTTCGATCCAATCGGATGATGGTCAAAGCAACATTAGATTCCTTCCAGTTCCATTCAACATGTCGAATGCCTCTCAAAAGCAAACAAGGGGAACGTGCTCAAGGAAGCTTAGTCATACGATTGTTTGTCATAAAGGCAAAACAGAGCGAGCATGCCGATATCTAAAACGAGAGAATCATGAAAAACTAGTAGTCACCCCTTCTGCCATTTCATTCTGATCCTCTGATACCAGCTTAAATTTGAGAATTTTGTGCAGGCTAGCTATGGGCTTGACCTGTTTTGATGGAGCTTGTTTTGAATCAAGGAATTGTTTATCCTTGAAAACATTTGTTTCAGAAGGCTTCGTCTCAGAACATGTCAGGGTAGGTGCACCATCTACAAAACCATGAGATGTCAAGTTGCCAAAACTTACTTTTGAAATCTCACAGGAATAAAAGACACATGAATCTGCTCCAATGACTAATGTTCAACTTTTGAAATATAAAGATGTAAGTGAACTCATTTATTATCAGTATTAAAATTCCCAAGCAGAGGAATCAAATCGATAAGCAGAGGAAACCAAGATCAGTGATCAAGGTTTTAACAAGATTGAAAGAGAATGAAGAAATGCATTCACAAGCACGAGAATTACCACCGTCAGAGAAGATGTAGCATGTTCCCATGGTCTCTTGGTATTCTCCAATCTGTTGCAAGGTAAGAAAGGCATGCCCATATTAACAATGATTAAAAGGTAAAATCAGTAACAGAACTAAAACTTCTGCAGGTGAATAGAAACAATTAACAAATACATATCTGTGCTTCATATTAACCAATGAAGCTGATAGCAATACAAGTTCAACAAATCAAAAAAATGATCCTTGGTTCTTAATTATTTATTATTGAAGTATCATGACTGGCAAATCATACATCTGGATATGCTTCCCTACATTTTCTTCAAAAAGTTCTAATAGCTCCAGAATTTTATATCTCAAAGGGAAAAAGATGACTAATCTAAATGAACTGGAGTTATTTATGATGTAAATACACAAGATTGGGCACAATCATATGGGGCACTTTAAGTATGCATGTGCAATCTTTGAGACAATTATAGAACTGTTAAATGACCAGGAAGGTACAATAACTTATTATAATGCTTAAGAAAAATTCATCTGAGTCTGCATCATATCCTTGGACTTTTAAGCTAAAAAACGTGATGAATAGAAAAATGTCGCACCATTCTACTTGAACCTAAACTGAAGCATGAATTGTGGGAAGCACAAATAAAAGAAAGTTATATCCACCATCCTTGCCTAGCTGTTAGGTACTCAGAGTTATTAATGCCAGGGTTATAAACCAGAACTTTCCAGCCTTCCCTATCCAAAGTAGAAGCATGGTTGCCACATAAATCAAATTTATGTTAGGTGATGCTAATGGCCATGGACTGATATTTTACACAGATCATGCATCTTGGATGGAGATTCGACCTTTTCTTCATGTAAATTGAAGCATCAAAATAAAGATGCCACCAGCTTTATACCATCAACAGTAACATCCTATCAGAGTTACAGATGGATATAGTTTATTACTCACCAGTTTCAGATCGCCAATGACCAACACAGGTTTCGCTGTATCCAAACCCTGCATACCATGGGACTACCACATTTATTTTCCTTAAAACATGTGAATAATTAACAAATGCATGTCAGAGAGTCATATACTACTAATAGAGAAGTGGGAAAAGTTCAGAAGAAAAGAGAGGGGAAACAGCACTTGACCTTATAACTTCTACTCAGATGTCTCATTGAAATAGACACACTTGGAAAGCAAGGTCCAAATGGTTCATTGTGAAATTACCAAAATAAACTAGGAGACAAGTTTTTCCACATTTCATACTTTAGAATCAGTATTTCATCATTTGTGATGTCAAATTCACAGATAAAGAGTATGAACAACGAAGTATAATTTTTTTTCTAACCAAGTTTGCAACTTATATTTACCAGCAAATTCTTGTATAAACTCCTAATGGAGAATATTAAACAAGATTATCCCCAATGAAACCCAAAACCAATTCACTGGTAGCAGGAGAGTTGTTAAGTGCGAAAAGCAAATCAGACTATACCACCGATCCAATAAGCCCATTTCGTAGGAGAAGCTAATATCCTATCATGCCAAGCCTTTATAAAATAGCTGTCATATCTGGAATGGTTCTAGTGTTTAGATACCAAAAAAATTAGATGTTTCTCATCTGCATCTTAGAATAAGACCTAACCAGGCAACTGTTTTTTTCCTTCTTATTTGATAACAGCCACTGAATAAGACTCATGTGAGTCCTAAAAGGTGCCCTTTTCCATCACTCCTTCAAACACACACATGTGCAAAAAGTTATTTCAGGCCAGTCACATCAACAGACCTTTTCTTAATTACCATTTTATGAATTTTTCAATTAGTTGTTAGTAAAATCCATTGATCTAGTACCAATTTTTTTAAACCATGAATTTAATATGCAAAAATCAAGTATAGATGTAAATGGAAGAATTTTATCACATGTAAAAAACACAGTACATACTAAATCCACAGCTAAAGAACATGTGAACAAAGAGAAATATTCCATAAAACAGTATCGTATTTCATGCTGTAATCACATGTTCATAAATGAGAGGTAGCTTCTTACAGAGAGGACATAGGGAGCGTTGGCAGGAATATCAGCACGAACACACACATCATCCAAGTCAAGTAACACATATTCTTCTTCACCCTCAACATGGTTAATCTGGGCCATACTGCCTTCCATTCTTAAGATTTCAGCAAGAAGCAACTTGGTCCTCTGTTTGACTCAAGAGACAAGTTAAAAAAATCTGGTTTAGACAGAAAACTTTATTGGCAATCTTTTTGAACTTAATAGATACTGAAGAAACAATGCAAAAAGAAGATTTTTTGAAGAAACTGGAAAGTTAGGCAAAAAGCATGTTACACCCTGTATTAGACAGACACACAAGAACAGAGTAAAAGTAAAAGCAATTTTCACGCTGCAGTTCAAATGTATTTGTGACCTATAAGATGATTTTTCAGTGAGGACTCATCAAAAGTATCTTATACTACAGTACCAAAAAGTAGCCTGTATGGTCGCACATAACAGTAACATGATAACATGGAATAAGGCCTCTGTCTTAAACATGAATTAGCATAACCACATATATGCACTCCAAATCAGCTAGAAATCAAACTGCATTTGACTATGAGACCTCATATGCAGTCTGCATACACATGAAAATGCAGTCACATATATGCTTTATGTTAATTTCTTGTTACTAATGTATCTAATAATGTAATGTTTCAACAGCACAGTACATTGTTCAATAGATTGTCACCTTTCACCATGTTACTTTTACCACTTATCATATCTTATCACTTAAATATCTTTTCAATGAATTGAAAATATCATTTCAGGTTGTTCTTAACCTGGCAATAGCATGTATTTATGTATCCATTTATAAAACTAAACTTTATTTTTTTCTTTTTGTACTCAGTTATGGATTATTTTGAATACCTTAACATGCACAGACTAAATAGCAAAGATTCTTTTTAAAACATTGGCCTTTAATTCTATACTGGGGTGAGCTTCCATATAGACTAAATGATGCATGACACACCAACAGGGGCACAGTAAATGATTATGAAATGAAATTAGCGATGCTATGCAAAATGAATATTCACACTGGATGAATGTCCGCTCTACCATTATAAGCAAAATGAATATGCAATATGATAATGCAGACGAAGAATATCATCCATCCATTAGATGTAATTAGATAGGAAATTCTCAATCAAATATACTAAAGAAACACAAATTTACACCACAGGATAAAAACCTGCAACCAAGTTTCAGAAATAGTTACTTCTCCGAGAAGTCTACAGCCCCTCGAAAACCAGGGAAAAGCCTATCCAGATATCCAACAAGCCTGGAGTCGGCTAATGGTTGAGGCGAACCAACAAGCAGTATGCGGGTAAGCTTGTTGAGGATTCGCGGAGGGCTCCAGGGTGGCTAATGAGATATACAAGGGCGAACATCAGGCGAATCAACAAGCAATATGCAGTTAAATATGTTGCTACGCCACGAGATTGGAGAGGCGAGGAGGAAGAGCATGCCCAACCCACGGCGTGGCCAAACGCATATTTCTTGTCAAACGCACTCAACTTGGGAAGACGAACCGGTTCGATCGAACCCAGATGGGTGCGGTTCGATTCCCGGGTTGGGCGGTCCTTTCCCCACTGCGGCATCTTATCGAACGACATGAGGGCGGGACGGTTTCTCAGCAATAGCAACCCCATCGCAAACGGTCGGTGTTTCTCAGATCATATATGGGGTGGAAGGAGAACGGGAAAGTTACGGAAGAAACCGGAAGCTTACCGTCGGGTTCTCAGTAGGTTCGAGCTATCGGCAGCGCGTGATGAACGCCGTTGGAGACGAGAGGAAGATGAAAGGGAAGGGAGAGGCCGTGGAGATGGAAGACGTAGGGCCGAGAAACGCTGCGCTTGCCCCAGGGAGAGGGCGAGCAACAGAGAAAGCAGGGGAAGGGAGATAAAGCTTCCTTTTAAGGCCCAAATCCTTCAATAAAATGTCTCTTCTTTATACACTTTTTCCCAAACACGATTTGACTCGGATTCGACCATTCCACCCAAAATTCACTTATAAACACTCCATCGAGTTCAAAAAAATCTTAGCAAATAAAGATCGAGAGTTCGAGATTTCATTATCGAATATTGATTTGATCGTGACCGAAAGGTTCAAAAAATTATCTTGAATTTTTCTTGGGTAATTTACTTAGAAAAATCTTCACTAATTCTTTTTTAGGCACCTTTTCCTTGGTGGATGGACCAACAGTGTCTTGTCCATTTTGGCTTATGACATAGTTTTAGTGATGAGTTTTTTCTTAAACCGGATCGGCTTGGTTTGTTTAAATAACTAAACAGGATTTTTTTGCTTATTTATTCTTTCCTCTTTCACCGATCTCTCTCTCTCTCTCTCTCTCTCTCTCTCTCTCTCTCTCTCTATATATATAGGGGTCAGAAGTGCGCCTTGCGAACCCACTGTTTGATGAGGTCTGAAACATGGAGAGCTGTAAACTTCGTGCTGTTGATGAGGTCTTTGGGTTCCATTCTTCTTGTTCGACGAACCTATGGCCGTGGCTACATGGTCGGTACAGTTTGGTCTGACTAGTGACGTCCAAGATCGGATGAAGGTCTTCACCTAATCTAGTCGAGATTGGATTTGGTGTGGACACAATTCTTTCGTGAACCTGTCCGCCTTTGTCACTCCTGAATTTTTGTACACAGGCCTAGGTCAAGATGAGGGGTGATCCCGACTTCGACCCATCTAAAACTCGAGTCAGTAGGGAGACAATATTTTTTTTTATGCCCCTCGTTAGATTCTAACGATGAGTTTTTATCATAGCCCCCGAGGGGTTAATCGTATGTGGTCTTTGTCGATGCCAACCCCTCGGGCGACGAACATATCTTCAGACATCCGTCGCTCGATATACATGGGATAGTGTCCCCGTTGCAATCAAACTGGTTAGCGTGGCGCCAAACGACGTGGGGAGAGGACAGCTGATATCTCAGATTTCTGATGGAGCATTCGACGTGGCACTGTGTCTTCCTCTCGAGGCCCTGCACTTGGACTGATATGACGGGGATCGAGTACTGGTCAGGTAATACATAATATCACTTCTAATTATGTTTACTGACTCCATTTCATACAAATCAATAGGCATGCAACAAAATTTCAAATGTTTGATCATTCGATTCCTATTCTTTACTGCCAACGACAAAAAGATCGGCCGTAGTGAGAGATGCTATATTAGGGCGCCGTTGTAGAGGAGAGAGAGAGCGCGTGGGGTGGTGGTGGCGTTCCGCTCTGACCTCTCATCACTCTTCCAACATCGCATGTTCGGATAGGTTCTCCATTATTCGATGCCGTGCTTGGGTCCTGTGCATGATGCACCCACCCGAGGATTTCCTGCATCATCCGCCGGATAGATGCTTGGGTACAATGACTGCCGTTGCCTGCCACCTGCAAATAACAACGGTGTCACACCCAGTCGAGGGTTACATTACCGGACGTGGCGCGCGTGCAGGGAATACCTATCCGATACCCTGTGATGATGGCAGTGCACCATATGCCGGATTCGTAGATGGGAATCTCACCCCGGGTGACACCGATCAAGTCCTCGTCTTTTCCATTCACAGCTGCATGGCATGTCTATGCTAAATCATTTCATAACGCATAATACATGTACTAAATCATTCGGAGGCAATCAAGGCTTTGATAATAATAAAAAAAGACAAACAAGTGATGAGGTTGGATATTTGACTTGATGTTGATCGACTCAATTCGATTCGGGCATAATCTATACAGGCAATTTAAACCTAATCTAAATGAGGAACCTTTTATCATATATAGAGTACACAAAGCTTAATATCCCGGAAAAAATTAGCTCAATATGAGTTATTTAACTTGTATTTGTGGTGTATTATGTCCACACAGAACTCATGTCTGTATCTGATTCCTGATGGCACAGTTGGATGTGCAGCTGTATTTGTCGTATATTGGATCGATCCACATTAGACTCATGTCATCATGTGGGTGAATGTTATAATCTAATGTGGTTTCAATTAATTGGTCTCTTTATCTGCAGCCTTAAATTGGAGGAGCGCGTGATCTGTTGTTTTCCAGTCAAATTGTTTCCAAGGATAAGCACGACTCTACAAATCATGTACTTAATATAGCGATAACTATCCGTCGAATTAAAGGCCGCCCTCTCTTTTGCCTTTGGTGAGCGGCTATCGAGGGCGGAGGAAACAGAGGAGCGCAGCAACGCAAAGGTAGATAAGAGGCGGCGGCTCCTCGTCCTCTCCCAGGCTAATTGGTCATCGCGGAAGGTAGAAGAGAGGCCGAGAGAGACGAATGGGACTGGGAGGCGGAGAGGACCGTGAGGAAGGTGTAATGGCGACGGATTTTTTCTGGTCGTACACGGACGAGCCCCACGCCTCTCGCCGAAAGGAAATCCTCGCTCGGCACCCCCAGATCCGGGAGCTCTTTGGCCCCGACCCCTGGGCGTTCCTCAAGGTGAAAAATACCCTCTCGTTTCTCGTGGCCTGCAATCTTGCATCTTGCGTTGTTGTGGCAAAATGATCGGATTTTGAGTGATTTTCCTGTGGTGTTTCCGCTGATTTGTTGTCGTATTCTGCCTATATTTGTTAGCTTTCGATGGCGGTCCTTCTTCACTCGTAGATGGCCTTCTTCTTGAAGGTTGCTGTCACGCTTGGACTCCAAATCGTTCGCGTCGATGGGCTTTGATTCTCCGCTTTGAAAGACGAGGCTTTTATTTGATGTATTTCCTGCTGCTTTTGCTCCATCGTATCGAGCACATTACTTTTTCTCTTGATTGATGCCAACTTTTTCTCTTTTGGTACATCATTGAGGTTGATTGCGGCCAACAAGCGGTTCGATGAAATCTTTCGTTATGATGTGACTTTGACTTTCTATCTTGCCATAATCGGGTTTTGATGGCCTTTGTAGCTTTACCGCGAGTTTCCTACTTTATCTCTACCTATCTACATCCACAGAAAGCTGATTCTGGTGAATTTATGCGGAGTCTAGGTCGTTTCTTCGTTTCTAGATCGGATGCATTTTGTCGATGCGGAAGCTTCTTTTGTGATTGCTTCCTTTGTCTCTATATCTTGTGCTCCTTGGTTTCAAATATGGTTGTCTTGAAGGTGCAGTTCACGAGATTTTTGTGATTATTGTTTAAGTGGGTTGGAGAAAGAGATTGTGTTGATGTTTTCTCAAAATTTTGTGTTTGTTTAGTTCTTGCGATTTACTTGCGTTGGGAGAAAAATAGTTATTTTTCTTAGTCTATGATTTCTGTGATCTTTGATGTTATTATGCCCATTCTTTTAATTTGGAAAATTTCAATGACCTTTATTCCTTGTTGTCATATTAAATTAGAGGGCACCTTTTTGTGCTTAGATTTAAGTGTCACTTTGGTTGTGTTACTTGCATAGTTGTTATTACTAAGGAGAGCAAACAAATATTGACCCATTTCTTTGTGAATAATGAGTTTTGCAGATAAGTGAGGCCAGTTTGAGGAGTACACCATCTAGCTTTCGATTTAATTTAGTCAATGATTACATATTAGCATCTCGTATGTATTAGAATTTGGAAACAGTCTGAATATTCCTTGTATCATTTTCTTTCAGCATGAGAGCGGAATTATTTCACCTGTTTTTTCATTTTTTTACTTTGAGATAAGTCTCTTTTCCTTGTTTAGTCAGTAATATGGCCATTCAAGGCTACATTGATGAAATTGGTAAATCTTAATTATGTTTATTCCACCTTAAAAATTGTTCTAAACTGTACTTATTTCGTATACATGTCTTAGCTTGGTGTTCTTAAGCAGTATCTGAGAGGTCACAGGAAGATTCATTATTTCTCTGCTTACACAACCTTGTCGTTTGGTGTATATTTCTTCTTTGTATCACTATTGATGTCACATTGCGGTTTTTGAACTGTCCATTTTTCCCTTTTCTAGATCAAAAATCTTGTTTAGCTTGGGCAGCCTTGATATCCCAAAATTGTTCCGATATTCCACATCACTCTTATAGTGATTACGATGTTGGTACTTTTTGTTTTGTTGTCTTTTCCCTGTGTATCTTTAATAGATTTATTTGTGGCTGAGGCACCTTAAAAGGTTTCTGCCGATCCTGTTTTAATTGATGAGTAGACGTAGTATCAAGCAGCCTAATTTCTTTTTCTCCTTGTTTATACAGTATCTTGATCTCACCTCAAGGTGATGTCGTGTTACTAAAAGCCTTTTGGATTTTAAGATTTCCTGTTTCTACCTGAAGTAACTTTATCATTCTTGAATATTTTTTTTATTGCTTGTTTCTCATGCTATTTTTGAACATGGATGGAAACTGTTTGCAGGTAAGTGCCGTTGTTCTTCTTCAGCTATGGACGGCAGCCTATCTCCATGACGCAAGCTGGTTGAAGATACTAGTAGTTGCATATTTCTTTGGCTCATTCCTCAACCACAACCTCTTTTTGGCCATCCATGAGATCAGTCACAACCTTGCGTTCTCAACTCCATCCTACAACCGTTGGTTAGGGATCTTGGCCAACCTTCCAATTGGTGTCCCCATGTCCGTTACATTCCAAAAGTATCACTTGGAGCACCATCGCTACCAAGGTGTTGATGGAATGGATATGGATATTCCTAGCCACGTCGAGGCTCACGTTGTGACCAATGCGATAGCCAAATCCATATGGGTCCTTTTCCAGCTATTCTTCTATGCTTTAAGACCAGTCTTTCTCAAACCAAAACCCCCTGGCCTATGGGAATTCACCAATCTAACAATCCAACTTGCACTTGATGCCTCTCTGGTCTATTTCTTTGGATGGAAATCCTTTGCATATCTAATACTTGCAACATTTGTCGGAGGGGGTGTGCACCCAATGGCAGGCCATTTCATCTCCGAACACTATGTCTTTAATCCAGAGCAGGAGACTTATTCATATTATGGACCCCTAAATCTCATGACATGGAGCGTGGGATATCACAACGAGCACCACGATTTCCCCAGAATATCGGGTACCAAGCTCTACAAGGTGAAAGAGATTGCTCCCGAGTACTACGAGAACTTGAAATCATACAGGTCTTGGAGCCAGGTGATCTACATGTACATCATGGACCGCACGGTCGGACCCTTCAGCCGGATGAAGAGAAAGGCACCGAAGAGTGCAGCGACCATCAAGAAAGACGAGTAGGACTGCTGATCACAACAATCTTTGTTGCTTGACTTGACATTCCATTTCTTTGAGCTGTTCTGAATGCCCTAATATTGATGGATTCCACCACTTGTTTGTTCATCATCCTAGAAAGTATATTTCAGTGATTTCTCTTTCTGTCTCTTGCTATGGATTTAGGAGAAGATGCCATTTTTTTTGTACCATTTCCTGTACCCATACTGGATAATTGTTGACAACAATTTGTTAGAATTTGATGCCAGATTTTGTTTCCCCATAATGCTTTACTGGTATCAGTGTATGGTGATACAACTGCAGGTCCAATCCTTTTCCTATGATCACTAAATCCCTTATCTGATCAATTTTTGGTTTACTATTTGTGTTTTTAATGTCCTTTCATATTTGATATTCATGGTCACTGGGAAATCCCTCCATGTGAACTACTAATCTGTGCAGGAAAATTCCCCAACAATTCCTTTAGATCAGCTAATAACCTGTGCATTGAACAATATACTATTTCATGAACTTACATCTTGACCTCTCAATTCTTAATATTTGCATGCTGTTCCAGATATCAGACACACGGAAACAAATCATAGCCAAGTCAAATAATTTCAAAATTATTCAAGGAACTCCAAGTATATTCTATAGGCATTTCTTGCTGGAGTCCACTCAATAAGTATATTTTCTTAATCTCTTATAACCATGAATAATATAAATAATATAAATATGAGCCTTTTAACACTCTCATCCACCCATATAAATAAATATTGATTTAAATATGCCGATGGGCTAATCAGCTTATCAATTTCGTTTGGTCTACATCACTGATCAAAATACTTAAGCTGAAGTTCATAATAATACACTCATCAAATTTTTTATAAGTCAATCTTAATTTTATTCATTTTCGATGTGGAACTAATCATTAATTTTATTCAATTTTTATGTGAAACTAATCAGGGGTGTTACAATCCAAATAGCTATCATGCACCCAATATTACAAGTTTTGTAAAAACTATCCTAACGAAGGTTGCATAGTTAAACCCATCTCGAACTAGGAGAGTTTTAGGTCCCAACTGAGTCACCTCATGAGTTTGGGTCAAATCTCCATGAAATCACACTTCACTCCAAAGCAATCTTCCCCAACTTCAAACATGACAGTATTCGAACAAACGAGCCAAGTCGGATCGATTACCTGAGCTAATGATCGAGATTGACACTAATAGAAATGAAACTAGCCTTTTATGGATGAGAAAATTAGAGGGCCATATCTATTGATCATCGTTTCATAAAACAAACAAACAAACAAGAAAGAAAGGAAAAAAGATTATTGTTTCTTCTCTAAGTAAACATTGTGAAAGTCTTGGTAGTAGGTAGGGTCTTTCATTGCATACATGAAGCACCTCAGCTTTTCTAATCGAAGTATTAGAAATGTTAGCAAAGACTAATTTCTAAACCAAAAACCCTTTTAACTTTTTTGAGAATTATCGTCTTGTGTCGATAAAAAGATGCCAACATCTGAATCATCTTCGTAGATATGCAAAAACAACAACAATAGCGATGATTACTTCTTGAAGGAAGAGATTTAAGTATCTGAAAGGCCATTCAGAGATACGCAATATAAGAGCTTCGTTCCCATCCTGATTCCTACCAAGAGAGAGACAACGTTAGCTGCTCAGAAACGGATAAAGTTGCTGGTAATCTAATTTGTACATATTTATTACAGGACACTAAAGCTTGGTTGCTTTCTGATGAGTATTCTGTCAGAGCTTCTTCACTCTCTTTCTACCTGAACTCAAATGTAAAGTTCAGCAAAGAACTGATACAAAAGCTATCATGTTAACATCTCTTCCGGACTCTGCAGCAAGCGATTACTAAGAAGGATCTCTCTGATAGGCCTTGAGAACCACACAAGAAGGCTACTTACTGCCTGTCTCACTGTCTAATCTTTAAGCGACGCTCTCTCTAAAACAGCTAATCAAACAATGGGTAATTCGGCTTGGGAACTCCAGTGCTCATGGACGTTGAGATGCGTGTTTTATGAGGTTGTAGCTACCGACGACACCACGGTATCTCGTAGTCACTATTCTAGATTTATGTCTCATCGTTCATTTTTTATGAAGTTATAGTTATCGGTGGAACCATCCAATATTCTAGATTTATATCTCATTCTTCATTTTTATAAGGTTATAGCTACCGACGGAATCACGTTATCTCATATACACTATTCTACATTTATGTCTCATCATTGGTTGTAGCTACCAACGGTACCGTGTTGTAGTATTCACTATTCTAGATTTATGTCTCATCGTTCATCTTTTGGATTATTCTTTTGATATTAAGGTTTTTACCCCCACAATATTGATGATTTTATATACAATTAAATTTTGATTATGATTATTAAATAATAGAGTCTAATTATGATATGATTCCTTATGAGATGATCTTGATAGGAGAGACTCTCCAGATTATCATATCAGATCCTTTATTCTTAATTATAAAACGATAAATTGTAGAAACGAAAAAATCAATTATTAAGATATTATAGATATTCTTTTTTTTTATATCCTTAATCCATTGCTCATAATAATCTTATGAAGATTTTTTATATTCTTAATCCATTGCTCATAATAATCTTATGAAGTATAGGAAGAGAAGAGAAGTCGAGTCTAGTTCTCCTTGCAAATCGATATCATTGTAGCTTTCATATCTGACGATAATGCACTTGATAAAGGCTTTCTGAATGACATGGAAATATATACATCATATATTTGATATATCTTAATTTGATTTTAATTTTTGATAATAAAATTGTTCACATAATAGTAGCATAATTATGATATTTATGCTTACAATTGATATCATATTTTTAAATTAAATAATTTAGATCATAAAAGTATTTTAGATCTATTTTGTATTTAGATCTGTTTATTAGCACCCTTTGCTTATGAAAAGGTGTTATTTGATTTTGATTTACGATGATTAAATGATCAATTCGTGTTATCAATCTGCTTTCCTATCTAGTCCGTCATGTCGCTTACTTATGGGCAATACGAGATTTCTTGTATTTGATTGATGGGCCATTATCAACAGCTTGACGCCAGCGATAATATTGTTGAGGGCAACTACCACCAACAAATGCTAGCCCAATCATGAGCAGTGGCTAAATACACAGCAAAAGTGCCATGGGGTGCAACAGTCATCGACGATCGCATACATGGTTTCCTGTGTACAATAGCCTTGTGGCAACTGACTTACCTTATTTGCGGGCGACTACAATAGTCCTATTATATAGGACGGCTATAGCAACATCACTGTGACATTTGTTGTTCATGGTTGACATTAAGTGGATCTTGTTACAAGGTGTGATTCCCAATGATGGTTGGTTAGCTATATCGCTAGCTGGATGTGGGTAACAACCTAACTATGGGCAATGATATTACGTCGTTGATAAAGGGAGAGACAGACTATCTTATCACGCTATGGGTGTCACTATGAAGCAACACAGAAGCCACTCCACAATGGGTGGCACGTAGACGATGGACAATCGATGTACCATTAGTGAGACTCGTGCGCATGAGTGAAGTGGAACACAACAACAAGGTTTTTTAAAGTATATTTTTATCTCTCAAAAATCAAATAATTTCAATTTATGTCCTTAAATTTTACTTTGATAGTTATGTCCTTTAAAAATTGAATATTTCTATTATATATTTCATTTATAATTATAGTTTTACTCTTTAGAAATAAAAAAAAATTAACTTATATCATCAATTACAAAATTGATCTAACTTGATTTATTTTTTATTAATCAAGTTTTGATCGAATTCGAAAAAAATTAAATTTTGATAAAATTTTGACTTTGTTCAATTCTAATTTTGACGGGCCTAATTGAGCAAATGATTGGCCCAAATTTATGAGCCCAATTTGGGTAACTTAATTCTAGGTCTACATAGTTAAATAGGTTTGATTGGTCTAAATATTTTATAAAAAAATATTAAAAATATAAATTATGATTTTTTAATAGTTTTCTCATATTATATATTGATAAAATTTTGCATGTGATAAATAAAAAAATAATTATTATTCTTAGATATTTGTTTGGTTATTCACATGCATATGTTTGTAATTATAAAATACTATTATTTTTTTACATAAAGGTATAATTTATGTTTCATCATGATTATAATTATTATATGAGTTTTTCTTTATACCGATTGATATTTGATAATTATTATGATTATTATTTTATTATTATTAAATTATTTTGACATATATTAGAGTGGTTATTCACATGTATTTATTTTAAATTATAAAATAATATTTAATTTTTACAATTATCATATGAGTTTTTATTTTTATTGATTAAAAAAATAATATTCATAATGATAAGTAACTAAGAGATTTAGATAATCTCAAAAGAAAATCTACTCCAAATAATTATGTGATAGGATAGAATGATACTGTTTTGAATATCAGTTTAAGATTGTATATCCAAATATAGTAATATTATTCCACAAGGATGATATCAATCTCCATAAATAATTTTGTGTGAATATTAGATATTTTAATATTTCACTCAAACATAAAATAAAGATGATATCAATAGTTCAATATTTATTGAAAAACTCAAAAGTATTAATATTATATGATTATTATTATTAATTTTAGATGGCACTTTTTGATTGCATTCTTATAAATATTCATATATTTTCTAGATTAATGACTTAGAGTATATGTAATTTACATTGGATGTTTTAGACCTTAATCAGACTAGTTGAAAGGATTATAGACATAACTACTGAAAGTTTTATGAATTAAATAATTAAGATTAATGATCAAAAAATATTTAAAAGAGTCAATTTTATAATAATTACTGATAATATTTAGACTACATTATAATTTATAATTGATTAAAATTTACTGATAAGTCATTAGTTGACATTAATGAAAGAACTGATTAAAATTCAATATGATAATATTTAAGAAATTCAGGATTATATCTTTAATATGACTCACAAAACTATAAATTTAAGAATATTGGGCATGAATATAGTTAATTTTTTTCGTATAATTTATTCTTAATTCTATTTCTTCTTAGTTTGACTCATTTAGAATTTACTATAATAAAATTAAGAATAAGTAAAATTTAAATGAGTGGATTAGTATATATGTTTATAAAAAAATAAAATTAAAATAAGAAAAACTCATAATATTTTGAGTACTACTAAGGAGTGGGTAATAATAAAAAAAAGTTAAAACATAAATCACTCGAGTTTTTAAATACTATACAAACTCATAAAAGAAAAATCTTTACAGTAAAATTCTACTTTTGTGGCAAGAAATGTCATATGAAAAAGGACTATAAGGTTTTGATTCAAGAGAGAAAAGTATAAGCCTAACCTTTGTATATTTCGAATCAAATATTATAGAAATCATTTTCTAATACGTGATAGATTGATACTAACCCTTTAACATATATTATCAATAATAGAGATTCACTTTAATAGGGGTACAAAAAAAGTATAAAATATTCATCATTATAAAAAAATATTTTAAAGTGAAAATAATAGTTACCGGTACATATTATCTATGCTTAAGGAAGATTCATCTGATGTTATATTCCTATAATTTTATAAATTTAATTTTTTATCTAGAATTATTAGGATATTATTTTTCTTTTGATGGTTGTAAACTCAGTATATTTATAATTCAATAAAAATTAATTTTCAATTTTATATGGTGGTTTATATATAATTAATATGAATCTTGAGCTTACAATGATCCTATAATCAAATATTAGAATAAAATATAATTTTATGAACTCCTTGAGATCATATATGTTTCTATTTATGGGTTACTCAATATTTCTTAGTTTAGTGAAAATAGATATTTTATTATCTTTATAAATTACTTATTGAGATAAAGTCGAGAGATAATTAGATAGAAAAATTAATATTATCAGATCCGATAAGGGTGATAAATTTTATTGTAATTATAATGAGCTTGATTATGATTATAGTTCTTTTACTAGATTCTCAAAAACGCGAGATATTTGTGCTCAATATATTTTACTAGATATATCATAACAAAATAAGATTATTTAAAAGCAAAATTTTACTGTTATAAATATGGCTAGAAATATAATAAGTTATTTTCTGTACCCAAATTACTGTGAGGTGAAACTCTAAAGCTAGTTATGTATATCTTAAATAGTATTCCTAGTGTTTAGGATTCATAGAAAATCTAAATTCTTTTGAGTTATCGACTAATAGGAAACTCAGCTTGAGATATTTATATATTTAGGATAATCATATAGAGATAAGAATATTTAAATCACATAAAATGAAATTAAATTCAAGGATTATTTTTAAATATTTTATTAGTTATTAAAAAAATTAAAGGATTACCGATTTTATTACCCTAATCATAGTACAAAAATAGTTGAATTTGATAATATAAAATTCCTAGATAATAGGAAATTAGTGGGAGTGAATCTCAAAATTTAATCTTGATATTAAAAAATATATTAATATTTTTTATCATTTAATATTCTAGAGATTGTTATTTTTTAAATCACTAAAAGAATTGATGACGGTGAATAATAAAATAATATTAATGAACACACATATGATATTGATATCATCACTAATGGTCTTTTAAAATAACCATAACTGATAATTTTAAGAAGATATTAAAGGAAATGAGACTTTTTATTTCTGATTAATATGTAGTATATCTAAAAATATCATACTATGATATGAGAATTAAAAGGATCTCTCATTATTTTCATAAGTTATGAAATATAATGATTCAAAAACAATACCATGTAATAAGAAAAGAGTTGAAATCAAC
>LVTN01001230.1:5674-39734 GCA_001649415.1 Musa itinerans
CGTAAAACTTGTAAACGAAGTTTCTTTACCTTATTAACACCACTGAATGCTTTTTGAAACATTTCCTAAGCATCCTTTGAAGTATTTGCTAGAGAGATGATCTCGAACATTGTATCATCAAGCCCTTGGTAAATCGTGAACAAAGCCTTTTTCTCCTTATTCCTTCTTTCTTTGAGTTGTTTTCTTCCTTCTGTATTCATTGCTCCTTCTTCTGCTGGACTTGGTTTAGCAAATCTATCTTCTACAAACTCTCATACATCTTGAAAGCCTAGAAGAACATTCATTTGGATACACCATATGTCATAATTTTCTTTTGTCAATCTGGGGATCTAGAGTTGGATGGTACTTGAGGAAGAGGTCATAGCTTAACCTATGCTATGATACCAAATGTTGATCTTGATAGGAAGAGGGGATAGAGATATCAAACAAAGGAAGAGTAGGACAAGCTTCAATCTTCTATATTTCTCTCAAGAAAAACTCTTTACAATTTCAGAAACTCTATCTATCGTGACCGGGTTTATATAGTCCCCAAAGATATATTACATTAATTATATTCAAGATGAATCATTCTCTTTTAAGAAACCCTTTAAGAATCAATAACCAATTTGACTTATCCTTCCATAGGTTTTTAATCTATTTTTTCTTTTTGATATAATGAATCTCCTTCTTGATGCAATGAATCTCTTTATGACACTCGAACAAGTTTAATTTCAATATTCCAATCTGTCAGATGATGCCTGCAACGGAGAATTTAGAGGGGTAGACGAATCTGGGAGAATTTTTTCTGATAATTTAGTATAAGACTTCTTTAAGTTATCATCATTAATGGCGTTTCTTAAAGCAATCGAAAGCATTCGAGATGAAAGAGACATGACACTGTTGTCGTTCCTTTTTCGAACCAATCATATTTTAGAGGATTAAGATATTCTAAGGCTTTATTATTTGCCTTTTGCTGTGTATTTTGATTCTCTTTTGTTCAATTTGCCTCTTTATGTTTCTTATTTACTTCTCACAAATAGAACAGATTAAATTTCTCCAATTTATTCCACAAAAAATGAAACAAAGGAAGGCTTCCTTCTCTTCAGGAAAAGTGGCGTATCCCCAGAAAGAATCATCAGCATATAGATCATGTGTTGGACTTATGGACACGAGAGAGGAATTAGACGCGAGAATTCAACCAAGCGACGGGAAGTATCACGCAGCACTCTCAATAATGGCTGCAAAACTAGCTTACGAAAATGAATCATGCATCCAAAACATAGTTACTAACCATTGGAATGTAAGCTTCTTCTTGTTCTGCTCTCTGAATACTGCATGCAGAATTCAATTATATAGCTCATTACCATCTGAAAGAATTATCTCATCATCAAAGGCTTAAATGATGATGTTCGAATCCTTGATCTTGTCTGCAGATGGAGTACTTGGGATTCTACGATGGTTGGAATGGTAAGACTGATCGACCTACGAAAAATAATCATTTACTTCACCCATTAATCTTTTGGATCTGTTGCAGCATGAATGCGGCTACCATCCATCAATATTACTTGCCTATGATTCTAATAGAACCTGCTGCAATGCAATGCTACAGACTACCAGGAGCGGTACAGCTCAGAAGCGTTTGTGTTCAATGACAAGGCAGCCGACACCGAGCTGATCGTGGTGGCATTTCGAGGCACCGAGCCCTTCGACGCCGTTCAATGGTGCGCGGACTTCGACTTCTCCTGGTTCGAGATACCAAACGTTGGCAAGGTCCATGGAGGCTTCATGAAGGAGTTGGGATTGCAGAAGAAACTTGGGTTTCCCAAGGACCTACCTCAGAGTAGAGAGAGACCGTCATATACTTACTACGACTTGAGGGAGAAGCTCAGGGAAGTGCTGCGCCATAAGGAGAAGGCAAAGTTCTTGGTCACCGGGCACAGCTTAGGAGGAGCACTTGCGATACTGTTCCCGTCCATCTTGGCACTGCATGGGGAGGACTGGCTGTTGGGTAGGCTGGAGGGAGTGTATACATTTGGGCAGCCCAGGGTGGGAGATGTCAAGTTTGGGGAGTTCGTGGAGCAGCACTTGGACAAGCCAAAGAAGAGGTACTTTAGGTATGTGTACTGCAATGACATCGTGCCAAGGGTTCCCTACGATGACTCTGCTCTCCTGTTCAAGCACTTTGGGACATGCATCTACTTCAACAGTCTCTACAAGGGAAAGGTGGTGAAAGAGGAGCCGAACAAGAACTATTTCTCGTTGTGGACAGTCATCCCCAAGTACATGAACGCAGGGTGGGAGTTCATCCGGAGCTTCTTGATCGGGCACGTGAAAGGGAAAGATTACAAGGAAGGATGGTTCATGACATCTATGAGACTTCTTGCTCTCGTAGCTCCTGGTCTTACACCACACACACCTCAAGACTACGTCAACTGCACCAGACTGGGGGCTTCACCTCCGAGCAACAAGCTCGAGTGACTCGGAAGCAAGCTTCGGCATCTTCTTCTTGCTCGGAGTTTCTTCTGGATCGAATGATCTGATCCAGCAATTGTTTCACATATATAGTGGCTGTTGGATGATGCATTTTTTGGTTCTATCAAATCATGCAACTATATATTTTACATGGATATACATCTCCTACTTGTAGTGCAGTTTTATGGGCTTTGGTATTTATTTTTGGAGGCTCGAATGCACTTTTATCACTCCCTAAATATGATTATAACTCGTCAAAAGAGATTGTCTTGTCCTTTCTATCAATTATATTCTTAACACTAGTTTTCCCCAAGCTTTCGGATGGAGGAAATTGAATTGCAGATGTATTGTACAAGGATTCACATAAGCTATACATGTCAAGTAGATAATTTTGAATCTATAATCTTTTTTCTATATCTAATTGCATATTTTTCATAAAATTGATCTGATCAAATGTTTATACCATGTTGTTCTAACTCATTTACCAAAACATAACAAGTGTTTTTTTTTTTTTTTCTCTCTAAGGATGTCATCTTTGTATCTCCATCTCCTTCAAAAACTTTCAAAACTAAAATATAAAAAAAGACTTTCTGAAGTTCTAGTGGAGTCAAAGAGGATCTCAAATATTCAATTGGATATCAATCTACACAAAGATCAAGGTCACTTGAAATTTCCCATGTGATTCCTTTGACGTTCTAATTAGTCATGAAATGAAAAATAAAAATTTTGATTAAAACAATAAGTAACCTCAATTACTATTATGATCTAATAAACTTTTATAATTGATTTAATGAAAAAAAATATTTTACGATATAGATAAAATATTTTTTTCATATTTCATATTAGGACAAGTCCTATGAGCTCGACCATTACCTTAGTCTTCGATCATCTCGGTTTAATCGAACTATCGTATGTAAAATCCTAACTAAGAAAAATATTTTTCTCAATAAATATGTATTCTAGAAGAGAAATTATGTTGCCAATTGATTCATAAATTTTGATCGCACTAAGTCATCTTATTATATTTGCTATGAGTTTTAACATCATGTGCTCGATGTTTAGATTTGTGATGATGCCAATAATTGTACTTATTTTCCTTACGTCAACCAAAGTTGGGTTTTTTTTTTCTCTTTTTTGAAAAAGTAAAGCTTAACTTTTACTCTTTTGTAGAAATTTAGACCCGTTTAAGTCACCGCCTAACTTTTACTCTGCCGGTCAACTCCGCACCTAAAAATGGAAACGTGGAGGTGACTCAGTCGACGGCAGTAAGAATCGTGTGTGTTAACGCAACAAAGCACTCACCAAGAAAATTAATATTCGTCGTTGCACGCATCTCATCACGCGCCACAATAAATTTATGGGAGCAAATATCCGCTTGGGCACGGAGGCAAAGTGAGTACAACATCCACTCATCCAAGCGTCTTCCACCCGCCCGACCCACTCGGGGTTGTCCGCACCACCACACGCACCATGTGGCAGGAGAACACCCCCTCTCCCGTTAGCCAACTGACCGCGTCGTGCCACGTTGCCAATCCCACACCTCAGTGGCCAAACGAGTGGCGCATCAAATCTATGGATAGATTGTCATCTCCTTCCCACTATTCCATCTCCGCCACATCTCATCAATAAAATCCTCCCGATCTATTTGGTTTAAGCGCTACGATTGTTGCGCTGGTAGCCACCCTTTCTTCCTCGATCTGCGCCAAACAACCCGCAACGCAACCGCCTGCAGTGTCTTGATGGCACTGTTGTACAGTGCTCCGCTCCATTCTCCCCCGATCCCCTTTCCCAAGACCCAATTCCCGTCCTTGGCTCGTGGCTTCTTCTCCGAAGACTCCTCACATTCCGTTGGTCATGGTCTCCACAGTTGCAAGTGTAGGCGGAGGTGTGCAACCATGACTGTGTCTGCAAGTGGTGCTCAGTCTGCTGCGGCTACCGCGGATTCCGAGCCGGCGCCGGTGCCGGCTCCGCGGAAGCTGAGGATTCTGGTAGCCGGTGGCGGAATTGGGGGGCTGGTGTTCGCGCTGGCCGCGAAGAGGAAGGGGTTTGATGTGATGGTCTTCGAGAAGGACCTGAGTGCCATCAGAGGGGAGGGGCAGTACAGGGGGCCGATCCAGATCCAGAGCAATGCGCTGGCGGCGTTGGAGGCCATCGACATGGATGTCGCGGAGGAGGTGATGAAGGCTGGGTGCATCACCGGGGACCGGATCAATGGTTTGGTGGATGGGATCTCTGGGAACTGGTGCGTGTTCTTGCTCTGTCTCTTTACTTTCTCTTAGTTCCCTGTTGAGTTTTCTTTATGGCCTCGCTGTTTCCATTTACTCTTTGGAATGAAATTGAGTGACATTTGTCCTGAGTTCATTATTTCCTTTACGTAGTTTTTGGCTGCCATCAGACGTATGCTTAATTTGTGATGTCAACCGACGCATTTTATGATGCATATGTAGGTACAACTCAACTATTATAGAAACATTAATTCAAGCAATCAATTTATTGTGCGTTCATGCTATTTGTAGGTGTTTCCTAGCTAACCAGGCACTTCACCTAATCTTCTTTTGGTTTCTTTTTTTGGGGAAAAAGGAAGGAGACTGAGATTTCTTCACAGTAGATTGATGTAAGCAGAGCAACTTTCATGGTTAACTATGTTGATTAAGGTGGCCTCACTTGATGGGTTAGGTAGATGTATTGACATTTAAGACATGGAAGTTTCAGGCAATAACAGATGTGGGGATGCCTTTAGCTGTTCTGTGCTGCATGCTTGCCATACCAAGGAACCCAACATGTCCATACACTAAGCTGATAGGCCCGAGCAATTATCGAAAATTTCACCAGTTTTGGGATTGATCATTGCAGTTTCTTTGATCTTCAGAAGTCAAGCAAAGAAGTGATGGAATTAGAAGGCATGACAATATAAGTCATGTTTTCCTAACATTCTCCACTTTGGTTAGACATTTATGGACCACATATTTGGAGGGACTTTCCCTCTTTCTACCTCTCTCTCCCTCTTCTGTTTCTCTTTCTTATTGTTCAGGAATTCAAAGCAAATTAGGGCCCCTTATCTATAGAAAGGACTGCCTCTCTACTTTCAAAATCTTAGGGAACCCTTGTTTCCAAGGCTCTTTAGTAGATGTGCAACATAAGTCACACTTCTCTGAGTTCAAAGGTTAAGTTCCACATTGTGTTGGGCCTTTTTAGATGGAGTGAAAATTTTGTTCCGTTGTATTACAGATGATTTGTGGTCAAGTTTGTTACCGTTGATTTGGACTACTTGAATAATCGATCTTGAGGAAGAGAATTTGTCAGATGATTGTTTGATGAAACTAGATATCCTAGATATGGAAATATCCATGGACTAGCTAGCTTCTTCTCGTATCCAGTGCTCTTGGAAAGTTGGTTTGCTTGGAAGTTATCAAGCCTGGATATGAGAAGCCAATAAGATACTTCTGGAGTAGACAAGACTAAGGGCTGACACCAAAGGAAATAATATAACAGAGAGGAGCAAAATATAGAGTGTAATCAGATAGAACACACAACAGGCCTCTGTACATGGGTGAAGACAATTGAGAATAACTCTACTAAAATGGAGATGGTTTAAGAATAGTGCTAATCACCTCAAGTACTTTTGGCTTCAACTATGCCCTTTCTTTTCCCTGAACTCATTGATAATGTGTGTGTCACGACAATGACACGTCATACTGTCTCAACTATTTGGTGTTGGCTACATGAACCTATTTCCACCATTGAGCTTTGTGTAAGGTAATAACCTTGATAAAAGTACAGATCTCTCTATCTCATGTTGCACCACTAATCCTAATTGACTCACCTCATCTAAGCAGGACATCTATCATGTCTTACCATTCCTAGGTAATAGACTAGATTATCATTTGAAGGATTGCCATTCTTGTACTTTGAGACGCTTTTGGCTGCCTCACTAATTAATAATATCGTCAAGTCTCTTCAGAGTCATCATTCATGGGTGCCAATTAACTACATTTGGATGTCTCATGTTTACAATGTTTGATTATATCTTGTAGCATTAAGATGGACATAATAAAGAGAAATGGTTAAAAATGCTTTTTCAGGTAAACTTAAAGCCAAATTTCTTGACTAGCTTTTAGGTTCCTGTGTACAGTTGCATAATAAGAATTTTGTTGATACATGAACCATTGACTTTGGTTCAAAATTCAGGTACATCAAATTTGATACATTTACTCCTGCAGCAGAGCGTGGACTTCCGGTTACAAGAGTTATCAGTCGCATGACCCTACAGCAAATATTGGCCCGTGCAGTTGGTGATGACAAGATTCTGAATGACAGTAATGTTGTCAATTTTGTTGATAATGGAGACAAGGTTGGTTTTCCTTCTTGTTGGATCTTTATCTAATATAATAGGTAATCTAATTTGTTACTAATGACCCAGGTTACTGTAGTACTTGAGAATGGGCAGCAGTATGAAGGTGATCTTTTAGTTGGAGCTGATGGCATATGGTCAAAGGTATGATATTGTATGTTTACAGTACTTCTTCACATGGTTGGATGAATTTGTCACCACCTCTTGTTTAATAATTATGCAGGTGCGTAAAATACTATTTGGGCCCAAAGAGGCATCTTATTCAGGATATACCTGCTACACTGGTATTGCAGATTTTGTACCTCCAGATATTGAAACCGTTGGGTATGCCGAAATTTTTGTCCTTTTTTATTCCCTTCAATGGCTCCAGTAACAGCTCTTTCTTATTTAGATAGCAGTTTCTTGTTTCTTAGTATCTTCAGAATCATTAGAGTTAGTGCCTAAGATTGCTTATTTACTACCTTGTAATTCTTTTGTCAAGGTATCGAGTATTTCTAGGTCACAAGCAGTATTTTGTTTCTTCGGATGTTGGCGCTGGAAAAATGCAGTGGTATGCATTTCACAAGGAGCCTCCTGGTGGCACTGATGTTCCTAATGGTAGATATTCTGCATCTAGGTTTTCCTTAGTTCTGTTCCAACCTTATCCATAAAATGATTGGAAGGGAAAGAAAATCTAAATGATTAATGACTGATGTGTAGATTTCAGATAACAAACTTGAAACCCGAGTCGTATTCACTTACATGTCAGTGCTAGCGTGGCCATACTTCACATCTTCATGGATAGAAAAAAAACAACGAGCAATTTCTACAGTTCATCTATTTAACATCTAGTATGGTTATGTAACAGGTAAAAGGGAAAGACTTCTCAAAATATTTAGTGGTTGGTGTGATAATGTAATAGACTTAATACTTGCAACTGACGAGGATGCAATTCTTCGTCGTGATATATATGATCGTATACCAATTATGAGCTGGGGCAAAGGTCGTGTGACATTGCTTGGAGATTCTGTCCATGCGATGCAGCCAAATATGGGTCAAGGTGGCTGCATGGCTATTGAGGTACGGTTTCATGCATTTATTTTTTGTCTTGGTATAAAGTTTTTCCCTATCCAAAGATGATCAAATTCGTGGCCTGGAGTTTTTCTAGCATGTAAACTTGAAGCGGAAGTTTATGTATCTGAAAATAATATATACATCTAATATCGATTCATTTGTGAGTCTTACATTTGAATCCTAATATCATCCTTGTAGGATAGTTATCAGCTTGCTCTAGAACTTGAGAAATCTTGGAAGCATAGTGTTGAAACGGGAACTCCAATGGATATTGCATCTCCTCTAAACCGGTAACTTTCTTGTTGAATGATACTGTGCTATTTGGAGTTGTTATTACATTTGAATGAAGGAAAAACTCAATAAAAATGCATAATGCTCGGCATTTGTTAGCCTGCCACTGGCATGTTACATGACATCTGTGCCCATTCTAACCAGGATCATGACATTTATCTAGGTGTACAGAATTCTGTAGATAGTTCCTTATGTCGTCCGTGCTGAAGCATGGACATTACCAGCCATTATGCATGGCATGTAGGCATATATCCTCGTGCCTATTAGCACATGTCACATGAGATAACATTTTATAGTTCTTGTATGGCAGTTATGAGAAGGAGAGAAGGCTCCGTGTTGCTCTTATATATGGAATGGCACGAATGGCAGCAATAATGGCTTCCACTTACAGACCATATTTGGGTGTGGGGCTGGGACCATTGTCGGTATGACACCAGGCTGATAACCTCCAGTTTATCTTGATACTAGGAACTCAATTTTAAAGGATCAAATGTCCTTTGTTTATTGCATGACGTCTCTTACCAATTGAACATCTTTGTCTTGATATTCTTTGTAGTTTTTGACCAAGTTTCAGATACCACATCCTGGAAGGGTTGGTGGCAGATTCATTATACAGTTTGCAATGCCTCTGATGCTGAACTGGGTTCTAGGGGGCAACAGGTAAATCTTGTGGTTACCCACTTTTGCCCTGTAATTCTTTTGAATCCCTGTTGTTCAATTTAAACTTTTCTGTACCTGGAAATTTTCTGAATCGATCTTGAGACTGAACCAAGTAACTTGTTACTTTTGCAGCTCGAATCTTTCAGGAAGGCCATTGAGCTGTCGTCTAACTGACAAGGTACTCTCACTAGAAGTTAGATGCAGATCAAACTGCTGCAACTGTAAAATTCAACTTTTGTGTGAGAGAGAAGTAACTCATTATAGAATCATGGTAATGCAATTATATGATAACTTTTGCAGGCAAGTGACCAGTTGCAGAGATGGTTTGAAGATGATGATGCAATGGAACGAGCTATGGGTGGAGAGTATGTCTTCTCAAGTTGTCATTAATCAATCATTATTTACACTACAGTTCATAACTAATACATCGTTACTTTTCCAGGTGGTATCTTCTCCCTGCAGTTACAGGAAATGATAGTGCATTGAAACCCATTCATTTGGTCAAAGATATGCATAGACCATTAATAATTGGGTAATTCTTGAGCATACTGTTTTATCTTCACTTTTGTTCTTGACGAGCTAATTAGATAGTCACTAAGCAATTCATGAAATGGCAGAAATCGTGCACAAACTGGTAAAGAAGGAGAGTCATTGGTCATTCCTTCACCACAGGTTAGAGATTGCTAATCTGACACTACCATACCTACAAGTTTCCCTTGCTCTTTCATTGTATAGTCGCAATTTGTTAATGTTCCCCCAGTAAGTAGAATGAATTCAGTAGTGACAACTTCTTGAAAAAAAAAGGGTCCTTCGATTTTATGTGATAGAAATATAACATAGAGTGAACCTGTTGTCACAACAGGAAGGCTCTCCATGTACTTACTATCATTCAACGAATGGAGCTGAGTGGTGTACCTTTCTACCTATACCGCGACCAAAAATGCTCCACATTCTTGGTGGTTTTCAAAATGAAATAGGCTGTGTTCTCTTGTCCATTAACGTGTTGGTTTAATGCAAAAAAAAAAAGAAAATCAAGGAAAAATAGTTGAAAAAAAGATACAATTTGGGGAGTATGATAGTTTCTGTCCAATTTTGTTTCGAGTGATCAACACAAGTCTCTCTTCAGTGTGTTGTTTCATGTTCTCTCTTTTATTGTGCCGTGTGTCTGATTTTGGAAAATTCTTGGATTAATTAATGGAAATTCTCTTAGATTGTTGCCTGAATATGGTGGATTCCTCTTGGATCGACTGTTGTAGTTTTGTGATTATTTTGGTTTGCTTGCAGATGTTTGAATTAGCTTAGGAATTTTTTTCTTAATGATCGAGTATGATTATACTATTATTTTTGAGAAATGTGAGACTCTTACCCCTTGCACTAAAATACCCAGTTCAGATGAACCATATCAATTTTGTGGCTCTTCCATAAAATAGATGTATTTATATTCTCCAGGAACGAAAGTGGGTTCTGTTCTTCAACTTGCGTTCCTAGCCTTCAAAATGTTGTTGTCTGATATATTGATCGTTTCATGGATAACAATTTTCTTTTTAATCGATAACCTCCTGACAGGTGGCTGTAGAACATATATGTATTAGTTACAAAGACAATGCCTTCTTCTTGACTGATTTGCAGAGCCAATATGGTACCTGGATAACCAAGTAAGTGATGGAAAGTTAAAGTACTACATTGTTGTTTTTAGAAAAATGACAACAGCTAAATGGAAGATTGACATTCTTCTTCTATTTTTCCTCGATTGCAGCAACGAAAGGAGGAGGTACCAGGTGCCTCCTAATTTTCCTGTTCGAATCCACCCATCTGATGTCATCGAACTCGGTAGTGATAAGAAGGTATTCTGACTTTTATTACATTTTACCAATGTATAGATAACATGAAATTGTCATGCATGGGCATGTTTCTTAGGATTAATAATGATACGTGCTTATTAAAATAGGTCACGCCATGCACTTCTACCATATAGTCAATAGATTCATGTGCCTTAGTATTTCACCCGTACAATGAAATATTTACCTGTGTTAAACCGTGAATACCATGGGTTTCACATGCTTTTATTTGTATGAGGCAAATGTCTCGGTCACATAGACGAAAAGTCATTGGTAGTGGAACTTCTATAGCTAGTTGCTGCTGATCTCATTATTAGTAGAGGAACCATATGTTTAAAATTACTAGTAGGTGTGTATTAGATAATAGAAGAACCATAGTGGAACCATAATTTTTGTGTCTCATTTGCATTCTACTTTAGCAATGTTTCTTCTCTCGATTGTTATAGTAGGTAGATCATCAATAATAATCCTTACCATTTTCATCTTAATACATTGATTTGCCAGAAACTAATATTCATTTATCTTTTGATCCTTTTTCAGGTAACCTTTCGGGTAAAGGTACTAAAGACAGTCCCAGAAACATTTCCCAATGGAGGACAGGTGATCCTGCAGGCAGTGTGAAAATTTTTCCAGAGGTGTTCATCGTAAACACAGTTACTGTACAGCAAGCAATCATACTTGGAGCAGTGTATAATAGCTTATTCATTTGCATTATTAAAGCCATAGAATGCACATCTTTAGTTTGGCGCTTATTTCCCTTTCGTATCAGATCTGGAAGAAGAGTGCAACTAGTTCAGGTTGCAATTCTCCACCTTCTTGTTTTTTCCCTTTCCGCTTGTTTTAAGAGGCATTTGCAGTATAATTTTCAGGTGAATTCTGATGTAGTATATGTTGAACTTTGTAGTCCCGCACAAAAAGATGTTGAACTTAATGTTGAACAGGTCATTCGCAAAAAGATGGATATGAATGGAGGGTTTTGTATATTAATATCAAGTGTTAGAAGACCTCTCGGTGTTTGGATGTCTTTATCTCTTATGTTATCGATATATTTAACGATTTTTATTGATGTTAGTGCAGGTTCCAGTGTTTTTTCTCTCGATGGGTGGGTGATCATGGACATGTGGATGTAATCTTCTGGTACAACCTTTGAAGGTGCCAGATACACTCGGGAAAGCTGCTGTAGCAATCTTTCTTCAAATCAGATAAGGCTCTTTTCGTGCCTAAATGCACGTAGAAATTTTATGTGTAATCTGCAAAGCATCTGAACTGAGATATAGAAAACACATGTTAATTAAGATTAGAATGACCATTGTGGTGAGCCACCATGACTTTTTGCGGTGCTTATTATTGTACTAATGGCTGATCATATCGTGCCCATAAGATCATGATTTATTTCAGTATGAGTAAATGTTTTCTTGGAACAAAGTATATTAGTTGCTCCATCTTATTGCTTCAGCTTCTGCATCCGATTTCTCGAACGAAACTTCTCCGACCATGTGCCTGCTTTTTCAACTTGTGTTCTTATTGTGCAAAATTAATTCAGATAGTATAAAAGTCTCTCGTATAATTGCTAGGATATCCAAAACACTTAAATGTTTGAATGGTCTTCAATGGCTAACATATTGTCCTTGTTTTCGTGGAATTGTACAGCATTTTTTTACTTGGAAGAAACGCCTTTGATAGTTTCATCAGGTGAAGGAAAAATTTTCCTGCTGTGTCAACATTTTTTATGAACATATCAATTGAGATCAATTTGATGATGATGATGACATTGTCACCTGAAATCTAAAGCTTTCCTCTTCATCTAACTTGCTGATGATAGCTTAAACTTGTTTCCTTAACAGCAACAAAAGATCTCTGTATAATTTTAGTACCCCCACCATTCTCCTCATGGAAGAACTCTATTTAGTCTTGAACAGCTTGAAATAAGAGCGAGCAAATGAACTGCCAATCATGCCTCCCGATGAGGTTTCCCTGTGTTGTCTCACCTAAAGGTATTTGCAGCTACAGGAAGCACTCATCAGTCCCAACTTCAATTAAGAGTGAAGTCTTCTGCGAATCTTGGAAGCATGCGCTTTAGTTGTTCTTGTCGATGTCTATGCTATCCACCGAATCAAAATATCATCTTGCATTGTCAACTATGAAACAGGAATTCTCTCGATAGAGAGAAAGTGTAGGAAAAAGCAGTATATGTTGGGTTGACAACAAAGGAGAGGAAACCTATGGTTTTCACACAATGTTTTTGTCTTCTAATCAACCTATAGTTTTCAAACATATGTTTTCTAATCATAAATGTTTTCCATGTCGAAAGAAGGCACTCAATTCTTGTGAAAGAAAAACAGAAACTGACAAAACACTTTTGTGGTGTCCATTTCAACCATTTTAGATGCATACACTAATATTGTTCTCCACGGAATTGCTTGAGCTGTTTCGTAGCTACTACTTTACATTGGCATCATACTGTCGTATCGTTATTTATCTATTGAAAGCTATAGACACTTGCTTACTGCATAAGACACTACGAGTTCAATTGCAGAACCTGCTGCTCCCATGCTGGACTGTGGTCGACATCCCCCACCATGGCCAGCCAAAACCCATCTTCATGGGCCGCTCGCCGACGCTACACCCATCGGCGCTCTCGTCGCACCTGCCTCTCTTTAGCCTCCGACTCTTGTCGCTCCCCTCTCCCCCTAAACCCTTCAGCAGCACGCCAAAAAGCTTCAGGCCTTCTTCTTCTTTATCCATCTTCTCCTCTTCCGCTTCCTTCTTCTTGGTTTCTGTTTCTGATCCGTTTCCTACGCTTAATGCGGATTTTTCCTGCATCAGAACACTGAGGTTGGGCTGACTGACATCCACGAAGTTGGAAAGGGAGGCTAGGAGCTCCCGGTACTGGCGCTTGGCCTGAGCTAGCTCGGTACTGAGGATTTGGTTGTCCATCCTCAGTTTCTCGTTCACGTGTGTGAGTTCCAGAAGATGCTCAGAGGGTGGCAGCAGGGATGCAGTGGAAGAACTGTGAGCTTCCCCGGAATTAGACAGAGGGGAAGGAGGAGGACGGTTGTTTCTGTCTGCGCTGGCTTTTCCAGCAGAAGGAACTTGTGGCAGAGCTGCCTTTCTCCGGCGGATCTTGCAGAGGAGCCTTTGCTCCCCTTGCCGGAAGTTGTCGTTCGCGAACTCCCACCGATCCGGCACCACTTTGCGAAATCCCTGCCAGCAGTCATAGCCATAGCTTCAGTCAGTAAACGACAAGCACAGTTGTACCAAGTAAATATTTAGCTGGTGGATAAGAATAACATATATAAATGTAGGAAGCAGCTCCTAACATCCAAGTAAATGGAGCTTTCAGCATTATTAGCAGATGCAGGCTGTGGACAATTAATGGTGGGTAGGGTCAAAGTTCATGTGAACAGACTGAAGGATTTTGTACAGCCACGTCTCCAAATGCAGAGAAGACAATGACTTTGCTGCAACTCCATGGTTTGGAAACAAGAAGCTCAGATTTCTTTGTGAGAAGGCCTGTGGAAATTGATGCACCTCCGTAGACTTTCGTGCACTACGGCTGCAACTTTCTAATGCATTAGGGACGGCAGAGACGTACTTATCAACGACTCTTGCAATCACCAGCGTAGTTTTGTATATCCAATTCCACGTTGTCCAAAAAAAACTAGAAATGGGAGTCTCTGCAGAATTGTGCTTCTCTCACTCAACTCTCCGAAGATGTCAAGTTATGCGATGATTCAAGCCTTAGAGATCAACTGTAGTCTTAGAGAATAATAACAATAATGTTCTTTAGCAGATTAGTTTGGCAACCGACAGTAACCAATGAAACAGTAGAGTAATTCACCAAAAATTCCTGACGACGAACTCACATCAACGATTCAAATGATATTAAGCTGGCGGATTATGGATCGACAGTAGAGGTCGGAGAAGAAACAGAAGAGCAGTAGAACTTACGTAGGTGTTAAGCTGGCGGACGAAACTGGAGAAGTTGTTGTGCTTGAAGTGGACGGGGAGGAGGTCTCTGGCGAACTCCACCGGCTTCCACACCACGAAGGACGTGCCGGTCTCCCCCCACGATATCACGTCGTCCGTCACGTTGTCCTCCACCATCTGGTGCGTCTTCACCAGGAACGGCGCCGGCCCGCCGCCGCCGCGGCTGCCACAGCTGTTCCTCTTCGTCATCATGGTTACCGCTTTCAAGAACTAAACCACCTTAAGGCTCGTGGACTCCTTTCCTATGAGAACAAGAAGAAAACTACAGGAAGAGCGATCGACCGGTGCACTATTTGGTTGGGTTTCAGAAGGATCAAAGCGCGAAGACGAGGAGAGCGGTCAAGAACTCCCAACCCCAGCAGTAGAAACCGGTGATGATCACCCTGTGGGAGCAACCCAGACCGAGGCCGCCATCAACGTCGCTCCTCCCTGCAACACCTCTCGGTCTCTCTTCTTCCATAACCCGACTCACGGAAACAAGAGAAATCGTCTAACCCAAAGCCATGGAGATCCGAGGACAAGATGAAACTAGGAGCCGAAGGAGAGAAAGATAGGGAGACAAAGAACAGAAGAGCAGAAGTTGCTTTTGGGCTATATGGATATAAATTATTTTCTTTGGTGATGGGTGCAAATAGAAGTTTCCTCGCATCGCCGTAAACTTTTGGTCGCTTCCAGAGAATTCAAAGGCGTAACAAAGGGAGCAAAGAAAGACGAATGGGACGGACCATCTCGTTCTTCATCTTCAGCTTTCCAAATGCTGTGCGCAACAAGACGCTCAAGAATCCCAGAAAAGTGAATGCCTTTGACTTGATTTAATTTTTTGCATGTATTCACAAATCATATATATATATATTGATTTTTTGTTCTTAATGCTGAGAAGAAAAGAGTATGCACCACGCATGAATTGACTGTTTCCATGTTGACCAAGACAAACATCTAAATTCGACATGTCAAACCTGACGTAGGATCGATTAACATATCAGATGTCAGTTGTGAATTAGGTCTGTAAGGTAAATGTCGATGTTCCAGGTTTCTTCCAGGAGGAAGATATTGGTAAAGTAGCAGTAGGTGGGGGAATTCTTTTACTTAAAGAACCATGACTTTGCTGCTGTGCCTACTTGCTTTGTTCCTTGGCACCCTCATCTGCTGTGGAATCTTTCTCTTACTTATTGCTATTGGCTTCTTTTCAACAAGAAACAGTGAAAAGATGACATCGAGAGCCAAAGGAGGGGTGGACATGGGAGGTGCATCTACATTTCGTCAAAGGGTTTGATTGTGATGACTCGTTTTGGTGCAATGTGGAGGAAGTTTCCATTTGTTGCTGCCTCGGAGTCAACACCACAAATGGTTGGCCCTTTGGCTCATAAATTTATCTTGGCATGTATCAGACTTTATCAAGTGATGCCTTTGGTCAAAAGCTAGAGATCGATCAACTCTTTTCTTGGAGGTTTTCTTTCAAATGACTCCTCCTATATGTGAGCTTTGCATACCTATCCACACTATATGTTTGTAATGGAACTCAAAATCTCATAGCTGTTCGCACTTCAAAATTATTAGCGAGCTTTCGTCTTCCTCTCTTCTCTTCCATCTTTCATCTTCTCTTCTTTACTAAAATCAAACTCCTACTTTCTGAGTTGATTTTGAAGGATGAAATAGATGTACGTTCCGTTCTAATGTAAGTATCATCATCACCATCACCCGAAGAAACATCATTCGAAGATTGGTACGCCATTGAATCAGTCACAACCACAAGGGAGAATGCGTCAGGAGGACGAGAAGAGATCCATGTAACATTAAATATGAATGGACTTTGTACCTCCATGCAGAAAAAAAAAAAGTCAAAAACTGAGAAGAGTTGATACTAAAGAGGATGAGGAAATTTTACTTGGTCTTTACGTTGCATGATGTCGAGTCCGATCGACAAAGTATACATACCTCATCTTTTCTTGACTGATGAATTTTTGGAGTAGACTTGGTCTTGTCTTCCATCTGTTGTTCCAAGAAATCTGCCTGTTGTTTGGAGGTGCTTCCTTCCACAACAACCTTTCAGAGTTGGGAAGGCCAAGTCTCAAAAGACTCCCCCTCCTCCAAAGCACAACACCTTCAAACAGACCAAAGGCAACCATATATGATCTTGTCATTGCCCTTTGCAAGCTTGTTGTAATCTCTTCTGGCTAATGTTAAAGGCCACTGATACAACTTTTGAGATACTGAGACAAAGGTTCACCCTTTAACTTTGTCCAAAACTGCATTGCGGTTAAACTATATGTGCTCAGGAAGGGAGGATGGGCAAGAAAGGGACATATCGAAAAGGTACGATAGTGATAGGAAGAAGATTGAACATGAAGATATGGTGAAAATATAGTGATCTCTTTGACTAGGAAGATGATGCTTCTTCTTGTCATTTTGGGGCAAACTTTTACTCACACATGCAAGAAGCTAAAAACTTTGATGTTTATTTGACTTTGAACGATAAATCATGCTAATTCCTTCCATTCTGTTATCTTAATCTCTTAGATGAACCGGCATTAGCGAAAATGTAAACATAGCGGAAGAGTGCATTTGAATCTTCAAGCTGCCTAGTTTTCCTCTTCATTTAACTCGTTTTCTATATGTTAGACTTTGATGCACTTCGTATGCTGGAAAATGTAGAGAGAACAACACTGGTCAAACTAAAAACAAACCATTGAAAAGTTCATCACATTCGAATATACTTTTCATCTCAAGTCTAGAAGAACTGTACATGGACTTGGAATATCAACTGAACTATCTCAAGTATTTAAATTGTACAAAAAATATGCAGGATGATTAAAGTAGTAAAGGACAGATAGTTTTGAAACTTGCGCAATCTATGAAGAAGTTGCTATGATTACTTCTGTTTCCATCAGCCCTCATGAAGGATTTCAAGAAGTATCTCATAATTTAAAGCAACTAGTGATGGCTCTTATTGCTAGTATTCTGTTCTTTTCATTCATAAAAACATTGACAGTAACTCCATTTCAGCTCCTGATCAACCAGACGCAGGCCAAGTTTCAAAGTCCAGCAAGATAGTAATCACATGCTGCTAGAATTGATTGCCTAAACAGAATTTCCTGAAAAGAATATCGACAAGTACGATTCAATAATAATATCAAAATATGATCAAAGTGATCCAGCTTGCACAAGAAATTACTGGACAGGAATATAATCGAAGTATAGGATCCAACCGAGGTTTTAGTAAGTTTAGTTTTTGGCTCTCTTCCTCCTAATTGATCGGCTTAAGTTCTCTGCTTCAGGATCCGTATCTACAAAGTTCTGATCTGATACCTCTGCAAGTGCTCCAAGATTTACCCGATTCTGAAGTAAATCAAAAATCCTAAAGTTAGTCGAAAAGAGGAGCAAAAACAATGAAATTTAGACAAATGGAAGGATAATGAGCTTTGCACATTGAATTTTTCCCGCAACTGCTGGATTCATTTTTAAAATACAGCACCGAACATCACGACTGGCACATGTAAGAAATTAATTTTTTTTATGATTGTTGATTTGGGAACATAGTGAACGAGAGTTTAGACAGGGGATTTAGTATTTTGGCACTTCTCCAATAACATTTTTTCTTTCTCCAGTGGTAAATGTAACTTGCATCAATTTTGACTAATTTTTAATGTTTTATGATAAAAAGACATTGTTCAAAGATGTTTTGGACAGTGTGGAGGAAACTGCTGTTTTGGACAGTGTGGAGGAAACTAACTCGAGCAGGATTCCTAGGATCAGTATTGATCAGATTCATCTAATCTTGCATGATCCCTAGGAACCATAAAACTATAGCTCATTGCATCATGAATGTTGTGATGTGACCTTCAAACTTTTTGTTCATCTTAAGAAAATAAAAATAAAAGTTGTCCATGTTGTTGCTGAGGTTAATTTAGTTGTTTAGCAACACCTCTTTACACAAAATGAAATAAGGAAGAGGAAAAACATACTGCAGGAAGAAACAAGTTGCATCCTGCATCGACACGACTAGTTTAGCAATAGAGTCCTAACAGTTCATAATTGAAGCTCTACAATGGGGTGAAAAATTGTTAGGATAGATTTGGCAAACAGAAATCTGTCACTTCCATACCTGACCATGGAGCATGTAGTTAGAGCTTGATCCATATGCATGCCTGTCTTTCTGTGTCATTGTCGGAAACCATCCAAAAAGTTTTCTCGAACCACAATCCGTGCTATGTAATTGGTTAACGAATGATGCTTCCAGAGAATTCAGATATAGGTTGTGCTTCTCATCTGTCCATTCCTTGAGCGGGGATTGTGGTATCTGAAGTACCTAGTAAGAAGATGCTTTTGTGAGGCCATGATGATTATGAAGAATGGAGAATTGGTATGAATTATATATACTACATTTCAGAATTTGTACCACAAGAGCATGGTTTAAAAGTACTACTAGTAATTTGTAAAGTTGTCAAACAAAAATGAAATACCGAAACACCAATGCAGACTAAATAGAAGAAGAACACAGAACATATATACGGAAATACAATAAAGTTTCTCCAGGTATTTGGACATCCCCTCACCTCCATGGCCATTCTAACTCATCTACTTCAAGATGAAGAGAAAAGCCAATTACCAGCCAAAACCGGAGTCCTAAGAGCGCGACAACAGTTGCCTCAATTGACATTATATACAATGATGGATCTTTTTTCTCTTCTTTGGAGCAGATGAATAACATTGTGCATCCAAAATAGTCATACCATACCGTAGTGTCTGACAAAAACAGAGCAACGTAAGGAAACCCAATATAAATCATCTCCAAACGAGAAATTAAACTAGGTAAAATGATCGTATCCTATTCTTGGAAGTAGTCATCCTTCCGATTGTATGATTACAATATGACATAGGATGATAATATTTACATGGTAAGAGTATATAGAATAGGTAGTTAATTATGACATAGAACATATGAGATTACAAGGGCAAACAGTCAAGTTCGTGAGCAAGGAAATTGAATCTTAACTCGCAGATGGTTTCAATCTCAACCTGATGGCAGGTTTTGGGATAACTTGCTCTCAACATTTCTCAGAAAATACATGCCAAACTTCTGTAATAAGCTTTTCGAACTACATCGCAGCATTATTGCACATCCATATAAAACCTACATAGGAAAAACACGAGAACCAAAGAAGAAACAGAAGGCACAGCCTCCATTACCCTTGTAGCCCGTTCCTCGTCGGCGCCGGTGCCTCTCGGCTTCCGACGCTCCGCACCCGAGACCTCCCTCGTCGCCGCCGCCGCACTACCCGGCACGGGAGCCGGAATGGGCCTCCGACCATCGTCCATTTTGAGGGAAAAAGAAGGAAACTATTCTCACGTTGTCGGAGCAAGCAATCGAAGAAGAGCAGGAAGGGGAAGCCTCCTCGGGGCACAGCTCGCACGGAACGAACTATTCAGGGAAGGAGTGAGTGGGAAGAGGCGAGGAAGGAGAAGAGCGGATATACGAAGAAAAGAGGAAGCCTAACTCAGCCGACGTGGCTGTGCACTTTAGACGTGGAGTATCCTGGCACCTTATTCCGTGGAAGATATTTTTGCCAACCAAAACGAATCTCGGCGAAGATGCCTTTTCCGCACCTGTTCGGCCGCCTACCCACGTTGCTATCCGAGACGACGGCCCGGTCCCACTGAGCGGGTCCCGCGAGAGCCGCATCATTGCCTCCTGTTGCGAAAGTGGTGGTGGGACGAGTAACTTTCTACGAGAGACGCAATTAATGTACGCGCACGGTCTACGAAGATCTGAATTCGGAGCCGTTGGATTTGTGATCGAAACATTATTTTTTTTCGAAAACATCACCGCAAAATGTACAGCATTGCCTCTTTGTAATTAATTGCTATACAACAACAAGCCAACTATTTAATTAACTTAAATACCCCATTCTTATTTATGATCCAAAGAGGTTTCTAACCAAACATATCCTGTTGGCTCTGCCGTCATCTGCCCACTCTCAGAGTGACGGCTGATATATGTTACTAGGTTGTCGACAGCCTTCTATCTTAGAGTGGCCAGGAAAATGTTAACCTGCACATAGACAATATCTGGTACTATACGATTCTTAATCAGCTTTATAATTCATGTTTGTCATCCTATTTCCCATTCCTCGATTTGTCATAGGTCTCCAGGCCTTCGGTATATAACCAGGAAGCTACTTTGGAGCTTCTTGATAGTTCTCGGCTTCTAAGGGTTTCAGTCGAGGAAGAAAACACTTTCCCCAAGGATGTTGGTAGTGTGGAATTGCTGCAACTTGAGCTCTGATCTCGAAGTCTTCATGATCGATGCAGCAGCAGCAGCAGCGGCGCACGAGACACAAGGTATGCGGTAACAAGTGCATGCAGCACAGCTGCCGCGGCCTGCACGCAGTTTCCATCGCACGGCATGACGTCGCCTGCCTGCCAAGGGCGACGAGACTGGCGTCATTCTGATACCGGTCAGCAGCAGACCGCAATCCTTCATTCATCCTCATCCAGCTCTCCGGCGTTATCCATCTGCAGCATCCACGGAGACGTGCCGCGGAGTCCAACTTGCTTCGTTCCTCATCCTCATCCACTTGATTGGCGGCCAAACGATAACAAACATCGCCTGCAAATTTTGGCCAGAGCGTGTCTTTCTTCTATACGTGATGGATGGCATTCGTTGGACGAGGCCTGCAGCCACGAGCTTTCTAGCTAGCCAGTATCAGCTAAGCTTTGTGGATATGTTGCTTCTGCCAATGATGGCATGCCTTCTGTTTCACTGAATCATATTCGAATTCTTCTTCCTTTTGCCAAGGTCTTGTTTTCTTAGTCTGTTCCTCTTATGATAGGACTACTGAAGAACAGGAAGGATTCGGGTATAGTCAGGTGAAGTTTTCTGCCCTTTAATCCTGGGTGTCTTTGTGCTAACACTATGTTTGGGTATGCATCTGCTTGGAGCTCATTGAGAAGGATACAAAACTAATCAAACCTTGAAACAGGAAAGCCAACGTTTGGGTCAGAATGGCTGGCGTCTCATTATGGTCATCCAACTTCACGAAATCAGCTTGAGCAGAAACCCACAGAATTACGCAGAGGTCAATGTTCTCGACTGGCAAAGTTTACAGTGCCAAGTTTAGATCACTCTTGCAATCTAGAAGCAGACATGAAGTCCTTCGAAGGCTCTTCCACGATTACTTAATCGTAGTGAAGAACTACACTATCACTTTGCCTTTGGTGGATGAACTCGGACATAAAGTCGACATTGGATTGGCAAGTGTCGATCTCGCATAATCGATATCTATTAGAAGAAGGAGATGCATTAAATTGCCCTTGTTCGATGGGATAAGATGCGCTTCACCGCTTGTAATGATCAGTGGGCCTTCGTCTACGGTTGGAACTGATCCTTCCCATGCATCCTTATCGCTTCATGGTTGCTTATCGGCAATCTCTCGCAGGTGCTCACACCGAGGAGCTTTTACACGGTTGTTTGTCGACAATAACTTGCAGGTGCTCACACCGAGGAGCTTCCAACTACCCACCGATAACCCAATGACTCGATCATTACAATTTCTTCTTTATTTATTGCACTTTAAATGAGCGTGAAGCTTAAAGATCATATGTACAGTAAAATGCTCTTTTCGAAAACAAATCTGATCTGCGGCCAACGAGGGTCAAAGCAGGTATATACAGCCATTCATATCAATGGTCAAGCAAGAAATCTTGTTCAAGGATAAGGTCATACCTTTCATGGGCGAAAGAGATAACGCAGTTTCATCACAAGCTCCACTTTAGCTTTCAACACATGACCCATGCAAGCGTCAAATGGAATGTTTGTGGGTCTCGTTGGCAACCCACTTCCCCTTATCCTCGTTACGGATTACTATTGGCGCTGGCTTCGCGATGGGACCCGCCACTGACGTGGAAGATTGACCGCTTGGCCCTACCGACTTCTATATAACGAAGCCCTCGGGTCTTCGCTTTCTCATCCTAAGCCATTCCTTCCTTTCTCCTCTTCTTCTCTAGCTTGTTTGAAGGGATAAGACTGGGAGAAGATGAAGCCACTGTTGCTTGCCTTCGTCTTCCTTGTCGCGCTTTCGCTCACGACCGCGCAGTCTCAGATCCTCTTTCAGGTTGACACAGTTGTTGTTGTCTCTTGTTCTCAGCTTATGTTGTGGTTGAGAGTACGAGCAAAAGAATGATGATGCATCGCAGGGTTTTAACTGGGAGTCATGGAGGAAACAAGGGGGCTGGTACAACTTTCTGAGGAGCCAAGTGCCTGACATAGCCAGGGCTGGAGTTACACACGTATGGCTACCTCCACCATCCCACTCCGTCTCGGAACAAGGTTCTACCTGTAGCCATGCAATACGTCTACTCCATCATCATCATAGTTATTTTTATAGCTTTATTTTTCTACTTTATTCTTTTCCCATTTCAAATCTTTATTTGCAGCAGTTTACGATGTATTAGGTTCACATGTCTGATCCAGGCCAGGAGGAGATAACCTTGAGTTAGCTCACTCCCATCGTCATGATGGAGACGTGATAGGGCGTTCTATATGTCAGATAAACCATGTAAAAAAATTAGAAAGACGGCTAGCATTCTCACCGCTTAAATAGGATCTCTGGAGTAAATGTAGACAGGTTTTGGATAGGATTCACTTTATGACGTTGGTTGCTACTTCTCAGTGGTTATAGGATAAACGTAGCATTAATTAGATTCCACGGTCGTTGCCTTTATGTTGCAGTACTAACCAAGAATGCAAGCAATCGATTCCATTAGGATCGTCAACTGCATGATCCTTCACCATGAGCATCTATCTTTTCTATCTCAGACGCACCGTCAAACTTGTCGTTCAGGTTACATGCCCGGTCGGCTATATGATCTCAATGCGTCAAAGTATGGAACTCGGGATGAATTAAAGTCGCTGATCGCGGCGTTCCACGACAAAGGGATCAAATGTGTGGCCGACATCGTCATCAACCACCGCTGCGCCGAGCGCAAGGATGCGAGAGGAATATACTGCATCTTCGAAGGCGGGACGAGCGACAGCCGCCTCGACTGGGGGCCGCACATGATCTGCAGCGACGACACGCAGTACTCCGATGGAACCGGAAACCGCGACACCGGCGCTGACTTCGGCGCCGCGCCCGACATCGACCACCTGAACCAACAGGTCCAGCAGGAGCTCACGGAGTGGCTGAATTGGCTCAGGACTGATATCGGCTTCGACGGCTGGAGGCTCGATTTCGCCAGGGGATACTCGCCGAGCATCGCGAAAATCTACGTGAGCCATACCTGCCCCGACTTCGTGGTTGCAGAGCTGTGGAGCTCTTTGACTTATGGCGGCGACGGGAAGCCCGCCTACGACCAAGACGGTAGCCGCCAGGAGCTGGTTAACTGGGTTCACGAGGTGGGAGGTCCGGCAGCAGCGTTCGACTTCACCACCAAGGGTTTACTGCAAGCTGCGGTGCAAGGTGAGCTGTGGAGGCTGCGGGATCCCCAAGGGAAGGCGTCGGGGATGATAGGGTGGTGGCCGGAAAAGGCGGTCACATTCGTCGACAACCACGACACCGGTTCGACCCAGAAGCTGTGGCCTTTCCCTTCTGACAAGGTCATGCAAGGCTATGCTTACATTCTAACACACCCAGGAGTTCCCACCATTGTAAGTACCACGAATTTGCCTCCTTCACTAGCAACAGATTCATGTGCATCTGAAACAAATATCGTGTTCTTGGGTGTGCAGTTCTACGATCATATGTTCGACTGGGGACTCAAGGATGAGATCACTGGGCTGGCCGCCATCAGGACTCGCAACGGGATTCTTCCGGGCAGCACGCTGCGTATTCTAGTTGCTGATGCTGATCTCTACGTGGCTGTGATTGATGAGAAAGTTATGGTGAAGATTGGCCCGAGATACGATGTCGGAAATCTTGTTCCCGCCAACTTCCACGTAGTTGCCTCTGGTAATGGATACTGCATCTGGGAAAAGAGGTGATCTCGTTCCACAATGAAGAAAGGTCTCGGTGGTCGTTTCTTTGCTTTTCTTTCTCTGCATCACTGCTCTAGGTAGGTTTACGTATGACCGTGGAGCTGCAAGGTCTCCTAGGAATGGCAACAATTCTTGTTGTAATAGGCCAACCTGAGAAATAAAATCCAAAGCATTTGGGTCATATATTTGCGTGTGTACGTGTTTGAAAACCAGCAACAGCTGACGATGTTCTCGATAAACATTATCGGACTAAAAATCCGAATCGGGTTCGAAATGGATTCGGATGTAATGGCAGCTGCCCGATTCGGATGTAGAAGCACGGAGGGTGACTGATGATGGTCCTCACGCACCAGTGGATTGCGATGCTGACATCATTTGTCATGTTGACTGGCCCATTAGTGCAGGTGAACAGGAATTAGTCAACTTCCAGTCGATGACAGCTGGTCCGTCGGGAGAATGAAAAGGTCTACGTGGATAAAAAGTTTGACTTGTAGACTCCGCGCAAGTCAGCCTGATTCACGTTGGCTCGAGGTCAAAAACTTCACCGTGGAAACTCCGCGCAGTACGTCGCCTGTCAAGCACCCACTGAATACTATCCGACGTGTCACATCCACCACCATCTCCACCAAAGTTTTCGTGCCACTGTCACCCATCACTTTTTATCCATGTCAGCATCTTTCCAGATCCAACGTCTCAAATCTTACAGAAGTGAATGGGGTCCATCGGCGGACCCGTGTTCCACATTCTTATGGCGGATTTCGCAAAGTGGACGTCGGGATATGTATCCAATCTCGCTTTGGAAGACGTCCGACAGCATTAGTATAGAATGGATGGATCTGCGTGTGCTAATTTGTCGCCTCGCCTTGGTTCGGGTATCACGAGAAGAGATGCGGGTCCAGGTGCGAGCTGTGTCACTTGCACACATGATTGCCTCGTTGAAGCATCGATTCGTGCTAAGTTCACCGACTTAAGACGCGATCCGCCAAACGAACAGTGCCATTACAGACCCACCAGTGCGGGACCACCCGTTGCGTAAACGCCCCCAAAACCTAAAACGGCGCAGCAATAATCACAGACTAAATAGGTTGTTAGGAATACTCTGAGTTTGTCTTAATAATACACAGTCGAGTCGACCAAATAGCTCAAGCCCAATTCTGGATTAAATCTGTCGTTTTGGAGTTAAATCCAGGTTATTGATGATCAATTATCAGCATATTTTTACTAATTGACACTTCCAATCATCAATTTCAATAAATCGAAGTTTTGCTGATTTGATCCTTATATCTTATCAGGTTATTAAGCTGGAATAATGGATTTCTCATAAATCATGTTGAGGATTTATTGAGCGATATGCACCACGTGCTTCCCATCCCTACAATTTTTCTCCGCGTTGAACATGTGATCGGTAGCTACTCGACCAACGGATAAATCAGACACTCCACCCACGCTGAGAGGAGCGAATTGAATCCGCGTGAGTCTTCTTACGTAACCTATGACGTCATACTCTCCCCGCGCTTTATATACCCACTCCACGCTCTTCTCTCGACTTGAACGCAGTCCACTCTCGTAGCAGCTGCTCGACAAGGTTCAAGCGACCTGCGACAGGCTCAGCTCAGCTTCCATGGTGGCAAAGAAGGATCGCCTCCACCTCCACACCGCCCTCTCCTCGGATCCCCAACGAGTCATCGCCAAAGCAGGGCCGAGCGACCGCGACCATCAGCCTTCCGGCGCTCCTTTCTCCCGCATCTCGCGTGAGCAGGAGCAGTCCATCATCATCGCCTCACTGATCCACGTCGTCTCCGGCTACCCCCCGGAGGTCCCACTTGCCAGCACCTGCGGTGTATGCGGCATTGCCGGATGCCTGGGCTGCGACTTCTTCGTCACCGCCGCGGATAACGAGGACGCGACGCCGCCCGCATCCTCGGAGATCACTGATGGGAGTGGCGAGAAGCAGGTAAAGAGGAGGAAGAAGAAGAACAAGTACCGAGGCGTGCGACAACGGCCGTGGGGGAAGTGGGCGGCGGAGATACGGGACCCCAGGCGGGCGGTGCGGAAGTGGCTGGGGACGTTCAACACTGCGGACGAGGCGGCGCGGGCGTACGACAAGGCCGCCATCGAGTTCCGTGGTGCGAGGGCCAAGCTCAACTTTCCGTTCCCGGAGCAACCTCCTGCGCTAGGCGGAGACCAGGGGACTAGCCAGTCCACCTCGCTGTCTTCTTCGCATCAGCCGCAGCAGCAGGGATTTGGCGCGCAGCAGAAACAGCAAGTCGTAATGGATCATCAAGGTCAGGAACTGATCGATCTGTGGGCAGGGCTTCAGGACCTGATGGCACTGGACGACGAAGAGCTCTACAATGGTTCTAGCTAGCTAGAGCAAGTCAAAATTCATCCGTTGACTAAAATCAATGTCACTAGGAATCTGGAATAGTTTTAATCGTATTCCGGATGTAAAATACTTCAGCTGATTATTATTATTCTTTTAAGAGTCGGAAGAAATTAATTGATCGATGGAAGGAAGAGTGTGAGAAATAAGGATGAGGCGGATGAGTGTTTGACCCGCGTCGAGTGCGATTCGACCGCGTCGGTGGGTCCGTGGGTCCCATGGCGTATGATGTCTGGGAAAGATCAGGCGGTCGCCATCGCGTGCTTCTGGAATCGGGTCCCACGGCAACACTTACTCAGTCCGGTGGTAGTCTATCCATCACGTTGTAGTGGTCACACCCACCAAGCAAACGAGGACCGCTGGGGTATGTTACGCCGACGGTGAACGCTCTCAACGTGGGTGCTCAGTTCTGTGGGAAACGTTTCTCCAATAAAACAATTTCTTTCCTTTTTTATTTCTTTTTTATAATAAATAACTACAAATATTCTTCATCCAAATCTTTTTTCTTTAAAAAAAATTAGAATTTCATAAGTTCATATTTATTTTTATTTTTATTTTAACAATAAATTAATTTTTTTTTTAATCTTTTTTCTTAACACCACAAATTTTGTGGATCCGTCGTTAGCTTAGGAATCAAATATTTCATAAAAAATAATAATTAAAAAATTATGAGCAGATTAATCAGAAATGTACTAAGAGAGATAATTCTTGATATATATCTGATACCTAAGTTAGTATATCATGGATAAGAGAAAAATTGTCACAATCCGATATCATAGAGATGGATAAGAGAAAAATTGTCACAATCCGATATCATAGAATAACTTCCTCAGTTATCTCATCAAACCAAGTCTCGACAAAAGTCAAAAGAGAATTTAAACTTTAAATGTTATACTCATCATTTTATACACGATTCTCAAATCATGAATGATTAATAAAATATTTAAAAAAATTAACTAAATATTTTTTATTTTTTATCTGGCTAAAATGATGTATTTGTGCATTAGTCTTTGCTCAATGAGAACCAATAGTCCCCATATTAATTGAGAAAAAAAATATATAAATAGGTGATTAATTCGATATCCTTATGGAAGGAGAAGGTACACCATGCACAACCTTTACCCAATGCAAATGTCATCATTGAACTAGGGTGGAGAAACAATATTATTTATTATTATTACTATTATTTGCAATAGCACGCAATTCGAATAACACTATTAATCAATCATGGAAAAGTTCCGAATTATGATTCATCATGAGATCACTGGCCTTAGAAATTTCACTCATATAATTAATTAATATCGACAAATGGAGGCAAGACGCCAAGTAAAATAGGAAACAAACAAAGCTCTCGATGAAAGACAAACAAAATGACTCACTCTATTAGGACACAGTATGCATGGATGAACTTTGCAACGCTACGACAGGTTGGTAAAATAAGACTAAAAGTCTCCAAACCAGCGACAGACACACTGCAGCCACATTTGCTTTAAGAGTCCCTTACCCTGATGATGAGAGACAAAGGAAGACACAACCCTAAAGCCGACCTTCATGCCCTACTTTGACTGCTAATCCAACATCAGCTGGATAATATATCCATTGTCATTTCCAACACTTGTCATGGATTTAAGTTAAAACCTAGTGCTCAGACCTCTCTCTCTCTCTCTCTCTCTCTCTCTCTCTCTCTCTCTCTCTATCTCTATCTCTTTTCAGTGTGTCAAATCCTATCTCCAGCCTAGCGACATCAGAACGCTGCTACATTAAAACCTCGAGAGCAGACATCACTGCATTTATGATTAGTGTACTGTGCTGCATCTTCTTCGTCCGCTTGAGAGGAAATGGTAGAAGAGAAGATTTTCAAAAAAAAAAAAAAAAAAAAAAACAAAGTTATGTCACCAAAAACACATAAAAAAATCGGAATAAAATTCGATAAATCTCTATCTATATTTATGAAAAACTAAAATTTTAATATATAAAATTAATTATAAGATTATTGAATTATACTTATTTAATTATGAGTTTTCTTCTTCACTTTATTTCTTTAATTATACTCATTTAATTATGATTTATATAACTATGATGAATTATACTCATTTAATCTAATTAACTCTTTCAAAATTTTCTAGATTCCTTAAAATCTTCGTCACCAAACTATTTTATCATTTTCTCTCACCAAACTCAAAGTATATTTATAGAAATAAATCTCAATCCACTAAAAAGTTTCAATTTAATTAAGATTCTATCAACTAATTTGAATATAGTTATGACTCTTAAAAATACTTACCAATAGTAACAATCTAGTGAGTTTTCTTTTTTTACTTTGTATCTCATATAAAAATTGAGCTATTAGCTTGAAAAATTCACTATAACTATACAAACCTAATTGATTCATGGCCTTTCACCTAATTCTAATTAGCTTGCCAATGTATCATGTGTAGTTGATACTACTTAATTCTGAAGAAAGACATTCATTTCATGTCTTACTACTAGAATTTTTTTCCTTACAATCGCCTACGATTAGGAAATCATGAATATCATCATTATTTTTTATACTATAAACAAAGCTCCATACTGTATGTACCTATGATCTTGTGCACATGCAATTTACTTTTTATCCTTTGAGTTCTTTATTGTATTTTGTTCTAGTAGGTATAATCTTTAATGCAATCTTTATTTCAGGATCATGCAACCTTAAATAACTTTTAGAACTCCTCTCTAGCCTTAAAATATGCAGCGTTCCATCAATCATTTTGATGTTTATTTTACTAACACCCATGGCCTCCACCATAGAGTCATCATCCAAACTTAACTTATTAGTCAATCTTATCGAATCAAAACAATCATTCTAAGAGTAAATATAAGTAACACAAGTAGACTCTAAAAGCTAACCCTCTTAGAAAAATGTATCATTATCTTTGGCATTATCCATAGCATCTCTATCACCATCTATCACTAGAGAGCAATCACTACTTCTTTCTGTTTCTTTTTCCTTGAATGATTTCACTAAACATCATCAAAGGACTTAACTCTTAATCTCAATCTGGCGCACTGAGATCTACCCTTGTCAGAAAATCTTTTTTATCGACTTTCATCTTGAGTAATTAATGTCTCACCATCCATATTTTCATATTTATTTATTTTCGTAATAATATGAGATACTAAAATTTCTACTTATTCTATCGTTACTATATCTCCACAAAGCTATCATAAGAGTTATCGAGTGATATAAAAAGCAATGGTATCTTATCTTCTTCATCAATTTTTTTGAATGATTCAATATCTTTTTGAATATGTTTATATGCTATGCTAAGTCTCCATCTTCCTCTATCCTTATCTTATATAACTTTTACTTCAGAAACAACTTGTTAATTAAGTTTTTTTAGATAAAACTTTTCCTACTTATCCCAAATGACCATAATGGAGTCATCATCAATAAAATTATTGATAATATTATTAGCGATGCAAAGATGAATAGTACTTATATGCTTTACCTCAAGCTAATCCCAATCTTCGTCTCACATTTTTTTTTTTTGTCTACTCACAGGGTATTTTATATAATGCTTTTATATATTCATATTTTTTTATTTTGTTTATGCTTTATATAACATATAAAGGATTTGTAGTAGACTTGGCAGCCCTATTTTGATTGACTTTTGTGATCATTTTAGTCATATAAACGTAAATTATATGCAATAAATATGTATAGGCAAATTGCCCAAAAATAGACCAATCATATAACCATTTTATAAGTTTTCTAGTTCCATAGAGTGGTGTGAAATATTAATCAGTACAGCACACTAAAGCTACTATGGTAACACATGATTAGATGAGCCTTTGAGGTACTATATAAGGTTGGTTCGCTGTCTTGTTCCACAATAGTATTATATAGGCACTTCTGAGGACTTTTAGCTATGGTGGATTATCTTAGACCTTTTGTCATATGATCATTTAGAGCTTACAAAATCTATGTTTATAATTTGTATTGTCTATCAAGTGTCTACTATGGGATCTCTAGTTAAATATTTTCTCTAATCCGTCTTATCTTTTGTAGGTCCTTATAGGACCATAAGAGGTATTAGGAAGATTGATCCTTTACAGATGAACACGTAAGGGTGTTACATGACTTAGGCAAAACTAAATAAGTTTATGATAGATGATATCAAAGCAGGCTAAGCACACTTAGAAACACTGGGTATATAAATATAATAGACCTATCGGGACTACATTGAGGGCAACTAACACTATAATCGTTTGGGGGAAACTTGCATAAAGACATATGGAAATGAGTCACTCAAAAGAGTGGACATCTGAGATTAGTATTCAAAAGAATGACCAACCCTTCATGTGAGAGACACCATGAGGATAAATGAGCTTGGAAGGACGTGGAGCATAGAAAAGTTAGGATGATTGAGTTTGAGCTAAGGCTCAATGTTGGTAACCAAACTTGACAATGCTCAAGGAAAGCGAAGGCACTTGACAAAAAATAAGACTGTACAATAAGGGATGGGTTGTTTGATGACTAAAAAATTATGCAAAGTTTGTAAAGTTAAGGGGAATTACTAATTCAAAAAATTTGATACTTGTACAAGGGCTTGTTTGTGAGCGATGAATTGTTTGTGGCCATCCCAAGGCAACCCAAATTTGGTGCTATGGAGTATGACAATTTTCTCTTTAACATAAGAATGATACATTCTTAGGAGGCTAAATTATGTAATATGTTTAACATATTGCTAGGGCTTGAGGGGCGTAGCGAGGGCTTTATTAGCAAAAAGTCATAATCTAGTATGTGCATTTACAGTGGCAGCAAGACATAATAGTCCAAAGGGATAGTAGTCTTTGAAACTTTCAAAATGAAGGATATGAAGAGAAAAGCTGTTATAATAAGACAAATATATAGGAAAGATAAGTCTCATTTTTCTAAAGGAAGAAGCATATGCAACAGATTGTACATGTTGAGGGAGGGCACGTCAACATAATAACTCCATAAAGCTCAATGATCCAAGAAAGAAATGAAGAGTTGTAGCATAATATTGCATAAGGTAATATATTAGTGGACAAATTACAAGATCAATGAGGAGTTATCCTAGGTAACAACAAACGAAGGCACACTTAAAATCGATATAGAGATAAGACTCAATGGAGAACTAACCCATGAAATGATGGATGCAAGGGCTATTATTAGCTTAATGTGAACTAAGGGGCGAAACAACTCGAGTGAAACTTAGTGAAGTGCCCAAGCTATATGAAAGGAGTCAATATAGAAAATGAAACATAGAACAGATGCACGAAGTTTTCCTTAGATAAAAGTAAAGGATATGAAATCTTGTAAAGATAAGAGTAAGATCATGTTATTTCATAGGTCCCTCATTCTGATGAAGTAGAATCATCTTGAATAATGCCAAAGTTTAGAAGAGCTTCAATGCATATTCATCTTCTCTCGACAAAGTAATTGACAAAAGGACTAAGACAACTCAACTCATAAAGATTAAGTTAGGGTCAAAAGACATTAGCATAAGGCAAGAGGACATAAAAGATAAGTAGTCTTGAAGAATATGTCACAGTGATATCATTCGAGTTGTCGCAAATGAAGTTGTACGCAACAAAGATTATGTTGGGAGTATGGGCTTAAGATCTAAAATATTACACACTACTTTCAATAAAGTCAATGGACTTCGAGAGCTATTTAGCGACAAACCGTTTCAGAACTACGCTTCATCTATGTGTGACCCAAGAGAGGGTGAATGAAAGTTTATCGCTAAAGGAGTGAATATAATTAGAGGTAGCGATGACCCTATGATATGTTATAAGAGGCTACACATTGAGAGATTATAATATGAGTTCATCCCATAAAGACTAGAAAATAATGAAGATGTCACAAAGAGGCAACATGATGTAGCATTGTGGATCATGGTGGAATAATTCAAGGTAATATGACACATACATGAGAAGTTTCATGAGGGACTTATTTATAATGTATGATCAAGAGCTATTGAGAGCTCTACTTTGATGAACAATATGATAATAAGGGCTATGAATTTATGAAGTGAATGCCTTGGTACTATGACGATAGGTCTTCCATGCATGTATTGAATTTTTCATTAGGTGAATGTCATGATTATCAACATATGAAGATTGTATACCATCGAGAGGGATTTAAGTACAAGTACAATGAGCCAATGAGGAAGGGGACTTGATCATGTGGAAGCATGATTAAAGTAGTTGGAGAGTTAGACTGCTTCATAGCTCATATTTGTTTGAGGGAGCTCAACAAGTCAAATGACAAGGCTGAGTGAGTAAACATTGCTATCACGGATGTAAAAGAGAATATAATCAATGCAAACATTGTAATATGATAACAGAGACTATGCATGAGAGTTGCAATCTATTTTTCCATGCACCAAGGGAAATTACTCGAAGGACACAAAGGTGTCGAAATATGTAGTCAAAAGGGATGAGGAAGTGATGATAAATCTAGAAGGACTTAGCTACATAAAACCTACTAGTCATAGGTGCCCTGCAAGCCAATCACGTGAGTGATGACACGTGTGAATTGATACGTAGTCTTTTTGCTTATTATATTTTAACATTTATCACTTTATATTACTTGTTGCATATATGCATATATATATATTATGATGTCCTTGGATCTGCGCAATAGGAATCAGATCATGATGAGATAACGATAATGAAACCGATTCACCTCTAAACACAGATCCTAAATAATCTCGGTCATAGGATACTCGGGAGGGACATCGAGATAACCTGACAGACTGGTGTGTTGTATACCCGTCCATATGATGGATGCAACTGGTTTCATAGCTGCTCGTGTGGGGACACTAGGGATATAGTACAAGTGCTCATTGGAGAATGAATTCACTAATTAATCCGCTTACAGAATGTTGGATGGTTGATGATGCCTTATTGTCAGACAGCGATTCCGTAGTCCTAGTGGTGTATCTTGTCCTTAGACATGAGACACCAAGGATATCCTGTATGAGTGCTCCACTCTTTGATACCAGACTTATAGGTTTGGCTGTCCCAGATCTAGTATAATTGGTCATTGGGAGTGG
>LVTN01001230.1:67260-78199 GCA_001649415.1 Musa itinerans
TATATATATATATATATATATATTCACAGTGGTTACTCTGCTACTTGCAGAAGACCACTGTGAATATAAAAAGACGATTTCAAAATCGATAGAGAAACTAAATATTGCAAGCAAATAGAATAATAGTATGAGTTTATATGAAGAAGTGAACAATTGCAACATTCAGAAACTTCAAAAGCCTCAAGATATGTGGATGAACAGAATACTAGACAAGACTGTTCAAGATAACACCAGTTTGACATTAGCTAGCAGATCCATATCAATCACAATCTCAAATCTGTGACTGATTCTGAAGATACTACGAAGACTTTCTCAATTTGAAGTAAAGACACAATATCATAGAGATTGGGTAATACAATACCTCTCTTCACTTTTTACCTCCCCCCACATATTCAACATGACATATGTTGGCATGATCTTCAGAGAATGGAGATAAATTCCTTCTGAATAAGATAGAAATATCTCAGCCTGACTGAACAGATGAAAACTATAAATAGGAGACATATGGTGAGTGTAATACAATGAAGAAGTACCTGTAAATGAGTCTCTTTTACTCTGCCAATCTTCAGAGTCTCTTTTACAATGAAGAAGTACCCACAACCAAGGTTTGGGTGTTGAACATGAAAACAAAGTGGATGATGGAACAAGCAGTTTTGACATGATGATGTAGTGCAAAATTGTGATTGATTGAGCAATCAAGATATGTACTGCATCAAGAGTCATGGTTCTAAATGGCATTAATCAACCACAGGTACTAAAACTCAATGGGTGAAGGCCTTGTGATGCTCGTTCTAATCCTAGGAGCTCTGGTTCTAGTTGAAAATGACCACACACATGATCAATATTTTGCACTCCCTTACCCAATAAATGAGGCACTAAAGGATGTAGTATAACTTACATGACAAACAACAAGAAGTTGCATAACATCATTCTTATAAATTAAGTGGTGAATGAAGCAATCGATTGGGAAGAATTCAAAGTCCAAGACAGCAAGGGAGAACCCAGATCTCTTAGAGGTGATTACAAAAGAGGGCATATCTCCAAACACCTAAGGAGACAACGACGAATTTAAAATGAGCATAGTAAATTGTTCACCAACTATTTTCGTCGGGTGATCTTTGTATCTGATCTTATGTGATTCATAAAGCAAATCAAAGATAAGAAACTATTGAAAAACATTGAGAAATGTAATCACCAACTGATCATATGATACAAAGTCCCAAGGATTAGAATGAACTAAAAAATAAAGGTTCAATAGAAACCCTTCAAACCCATAAAAATATTTTGAACCAGAGACAGGGATCATTTACCAACAATTCAGCAAGCTTGCAAATCTAACAATTGCAAAAAAAGTGCTCTTTATAGTTAATTGCCATGATTTTATTCACGCTAAGCTTCAAACAATTGCCTTCAATCAAACATGTGGAGATGTTGTTTTGTCTAGTCAACGTCAAGCTAAATAAGCATTGCAGACAAGGATGACAACAACAAGAACCACAAGAGGCCAGCAAAACATTCTACAAGCAATAAAACATTCTACAAGCAATACTATACAGAGAAGAAGTTTGCCAAAAGCACAAGCGAGACAGGTTTCTGATGATGCTCAAGGTTGAATTGACGCAGTTAATGTCAGTCGAGGAAATGGGTTGGCAAAACACAGGCTTTTTTCCTCACCTGTCAATACTTCACCTTGCTCCTGACCCAAGCTTCTGCTGTCGCTCATAGAGATCCTCCGCCAATGCTTGTCTCAAGCTCTCACCCATATAGTGAAGAGATCGTTCACTCTCCACCAGGCTGGCCGGCTGCGGACTCTCGGGCGGATCCCGCCACATGTACCTCCCTTCGTCTTCCGGCTCCTTGGCGAATTGACACATATTGTGCAGAACCACGCATGCGACCACCGTCTGGGCCGCATGATCAAGCCCTACGTTGAGGTTCCGAAGTATCTTCCATCTTCCCTTGAGCAACCCGATAGCAGCCTCCACCGACGCTGCCCGACCTTTAGCCAGAGCAGAATCGAATGCCTCCAGTGCGGGGGCACTCGAAGTGGCCGCCGACGAGGACGACGAGAAGGGAGTGAGGAGGAAGGGGAGAAGGGGGTAGGAGGAGTCCCCGACGAGGTAGGGGCGCACGTGCTGGCCGCGGACGGAGATGATGTGGTCCCGAAGGGGGAGGGCGGCGCTGCTGCCATTGTTGTCGAGGAGGAGGCGGTAGAGGCTGCTGTCTCGGAGGTGGGAGGCAGGGTCCGAGGAACCAGGGGCGCGGACGCAGGCGTCCCAGAAGACCTTGCGGTGGTCGGCAACGGCCTGGAGAAGGATAGAGGGGAAGGAGCGGCTGGGGGATCGGAGGACGTCGGTACCGGGGTCGGGGGCTGAATTGGGGTGCGAAGGGTGGGGATGAGGGGGTTGCCGGAGGCGTAGACGGACGGGGGAGGAGGCGATGGCGGCGGCGAGGTTGGGGAGCGCGGTGATGTCCTTGAAGGACTGGAGGGTGGAGAGGAGGTGGTCGGGGTTGGCGGGGAGGGTGACGTAGCGGGGGTAGAGGCGAGTAGAAAGAAGGCGGGTGAGGGCGTGGGTGCATCGGGAGACGAGGGCCGGGGGGAGGGAGAGGGAGCGGGCGAGGGAGCGGGACGAGAGGCCGCGGGAGAGGCGGGCGAGGGCAACGGAGAAGGCTCGGTCGAGGGGGAGCGACGAGGGAAAGGCGGCGGAGGCATCGAGGTGGCGGAGGTTCTTCAGGAGGGTCTCGAAGACGGGGTGGGAGACGCCGTAGAGAGAGCGAAAGCGGGCGTCGCGGGCGGAGGGCTCCAAGGAGAGGACGCGATCGGAGGAGAGGAAGAAGAAGCCGGTGGAAGGGGAGGCGACAGAGCGGGGTGGAGGGGGTGGCGGAGGAGGGGAGGGGGAGGAGGAGCTGCGGCGGCGGCGGCGGGATCGGCGGTGGCGGAGAGTGGAGGAGGCGTAGGAGAGGACAGAGGCGATGGCGAAGAAGAGCAGCGGGGCTGCAGCGGAGGATGCGGCGGCGGAGGAAGGGGGGTTGGAGGAGGAGGTGGGATCGAGGTAGGTGTGGAGGTGGAGGAGACTGGAGAGCATCAGCAACAAGGACGGATCATCCATCCTTCTTCTTCTTCTTCTTCTTCTCCTCCCTCCTCTCTCTTCCCCAAATGACGACGGACGGGGAAGAAGGGAGAGGAGACGGAAAGAACACGGCGGAGACTCCTCGATGCGCACAACTCGGAGGCGAACGGCTTTCCAGAGCAGAACGCGACGAAACAAACCGTGAACGTTCGACTCTAACTCAGTTGCTGTAGTGCGCTCCAACCAAACCAAAACACTTCTGCGTTGTGGAGCCGAAGACAACGACAAGGGCTATTACGGCCTTGTCGTTTGGGCTTGTGTTCTTGTGGGGAAGACCGGACCGAGGCTCGGCCCTCATGTCTCCTACGTAATGGGCTGATAGAGAGGCCCAATTCGAGATGAATAAGAGCGTGCATGAAATGCACGAGTTAGGCTTCGAATATTTCAGTGACGGGATACTTGACATGGACAGTGAAATATGGTTCACATAAGCTGAAAGTGAGTGCGAGCATGCTATGAAGAAAGAATCTCAAGTAAAATTTAGTGGGCAATAATTGAAAATGACTTGATAAGACTATCAACTGCTTATTTTCTTTTTTACTTTTTTCCAACAATTTGAATGGGAAGATAAGGACAATCGGTATCATCGTGACTATTATTTTCAAGCAACACTATAGTGATTTGTCACTATACTGTTTGAATTGACACAAATGAATGCAAAATGATTTTAATGACCTACTCTTAAGAAGAAGACTGCTGTATGTCCCAACAAAGCAGCATATGTTATTAGGTTTTTCTATTTAGGGTGTCTATATATAATACTTTCTATAGTTTCTAAAAAATATATATATAAATTTTTCATAATTTATGTGAGAGGAATATAAAGAAATTATGGTTTTAAGTGTGGATAACATAAGAGTCTTGTAATTGATTTCATATTGTAAAAAATTTGATGTAGATGAGAGTTACTCAACCATTTTATAAACCTTACGTTGGCTTTTTATTATATTCCTTATATATTAATCTCTAGATTTTTTCTTGTGATTTTAAGTTTTTTGGTTTTTCTTTTCCTTCCCAACAAAATAGTATCAGAGCTCAGTGATTCAACAAGAATGAGCAGTGAATATTGGAAGGAGCATAAAATAAATTTAGGGTGTCTAGATATAATACTTTCTATGGTTTCTAGAAAAAATATATATAAATTTTTCATAATTTATGTGAGAGGACTATAAAGAAATTATGGATAACATAAGAGTCTTGTAATTAATTTTATATTATAAATAATTTTTTTTTCTCTAAGAGTTGCTCAACCATATTATAAATCTTACCTCGACTTTTTATTATATTCCTTATATATTAATCTCTAGGCTTCTAGTTATGATTTTGAGTTTTTCGATTTTTCTTTTCTTTTGTAACAAAATAATATCAGAGCCTAAATCACCCAGTGATCAATGATTCAACAAGAATGAGTAGTGAATATTGGAAGGAGCATAAAACAAAAAAAAATTTGTGATGTATAAAAGTGGATAAAATACTCACTAAAGGAAAAATGATTGGAATTGATAAATATTTTATGATTTATGAAACTTGTATCGTAAGAGGATAAGAAATCCTTATACGAAAAGGAGTATTTTCATATAAAAAGAATACCTATATAATTAGAGTTTAGTTCTTTTATAAATATCTAATGCATCTTTCCATTTTAATACAAAGAAGAACAAGATATTATAAACTTTTTAGTGCTCCTAAGTTTTCTCTTGGATATCTAGATAACACTTTTTAGAGAGAAAAAAGATATAAATTCTTTAAAATTTATATGATATGATATATAGGAAAATTATGCTTGAGTGAGATAATTCAAGAGTTTTATAATTAATCTTAGATAATAAAGAATTTAGTTTTATCAGTGGATGTCACCGAGAGTTGTCAAACCACTTTGGGTTTGATTTTAAGTTTTTTTATTCTTTTCTCTCCCTCCAATAAGGAGATTATGTAAGTATAGATTACTACCCTTATGACTTGATACCAAGAGACAGAATATTATATATAAGTATAATATTTTCTAATAAATTAGTTCAAGATCTAACCAAACAGAATAGAAAAAATTATATACATATATGCATCTAGATTTTATATTTATTTATTATGGGAGTAGAATGGTAACTCAAATCACATCAAGAGAATATTTTTTTTTATTTAATTAACTAAAATTCTATCACTTTTCAAATCTCCCAAAGATAACTTCAAAAACTTTACACAAAGTGGAAAATGACAGGTCAGTGCAAAAAGTCAAAGAAGGGGGCCCAAAGTTAGGTTTGTCTTGTGCTTTATCAAATTATTGAATCGGGATTCAATATAATCCCAGTCTAATTTATCCATTTACTTCTCATGGACTTATCAATCTCTTATTGTCTCCCATTAATGTATTTTCTTTTTTTGTTAGTGGATCATCACGGAGATCCAACTCACCTTTAAATGAGCATGACTTGACTGACATCCCTCAAACGCATACGAGTTCTCCACCGGAAAACAATCACTGTTCAGGGCAGCTGGCTCATCCTGTTTCCATACACTTCAAAAGATGCTTTGTTTCTTCCCGGTGGAGATTTGATGACCACGGTTCTCGGTGTGCAGTCCTTGTTATGGTCCATAAGCAAGCTTTTGATGAGACTTGAGAAGTGCGTGAAAGGAACTGCGCAGCATGCGGAAAGCTGCCGCATATAAGAGGAATCGGTGGTCTTAGCTTGCATCGGGCACCACTGTTGTTGCTTGTTGCAAGGAAAGCATGCTTATTGCGATTAACGTGCAAAGGAGATAGAACGCCTCCTTTATTACACGGTGAACTGACACACATCATGACAAGCTCAGAAACAACGAGGAACAAGCAGATACATTCTTGCTTCCGGTTGACGAAAGGTGTATACTGTAGTAGACTGTAAGGGAGACGCCGCTAGCTGCGTTGCCATCTTTCTCAGTGGCCATTGGCGTTTGCTTTCCTGAGGCGCCGTTCTTGGGAAAGTCGCTGGGCGAGGTGGGTGAGCGCGTCTGCGTTGGTTCCCTCTCCATCGAGCTCCTCAAAGACGCCCGTCTCCAGGTTGACTCTCGAAACTGGCTTCTTTAGAAGGTTCTTCCCGATCTGCACCAGCTCCTGTAGGTTCTCCGTCGTGGACACATCGACAGATGACCTCTCACCTACCAAGGTGTCATCCTGCACATTCACATCATTCAATGAACGCGAAGATAAGAACAGCAGCGACTAATTTTAATGCCAAAGTTACCTGAATCCTGAGGTAGTTCTTCTCACAATTAAGTGACTGGAACAGAGAAGACATGTGGATGTCAACCACATCGGCGCTTCCTTGAAAGAAGCTGTCGATCAAGGGGGTCGAACCACCATGATACAGCCACTGCAGAACTCCCCATTTGGACGCTAGATGTGCACTAAACTTCTGCTCTATCTTAGCCGAGCCAGTCCCGATCGAGATGATGATGAAGTTGTGGTAGTCTATGGACTTAAAGTTGGCAAAATCCTTGTTCATCAAAGCGATTTCCTTCTTGATTTGGCTCATGGCAACCAAAGTCTAAATCAACCAAACAGTGACAAGATAGTCATCGATCTGAAAACAAGGACGTATAACGCGGTCGCAAGTCTGCAAAATCATGCTCACCGGGTTGTTTGCTGCGATGCCGCCGTCGATGAGGTTGTAACTACGAGTGTTTCCGTCGGAGTCTTTAGTCTCAAAGTAATGTGCCGGGAGGTAGGTTGGGGCTGCCGACGTACTGATGCAGATGTCAGCAAGATGAGCATCCTTGAGAGCCGCAAGTCTTGCCTGAACAGTAGGTCAATCAGATGAGCACAAGTTTGCCTCGACTCCAAATCTCAGCGTCGAAGCTTACGAGACGACCAAGATCAGTACCTCGAAGGATGAGAAGATGACTGGCTGCAGAAGCTTGATGTCGAAAGTTGGAATTATCACGTTGGTTAAGGTCTGACTTAGCTTTGTTTCGGTGAGCAAATCCTTTACTTTGGTGTGCAGATACTTCCCATCATATTTCGGCCCCATGATCGCACCGGCTAACTTCGTCACCGAGCTGAGAAATCCTTTTCTGCAAGTGAATTCAGATGCGTTAACAGTAGCTGTTTTGTGCGCACACGCACATGAGCTTGTGCATGTACTCCCGAACTTACGCTTGAGGAAAAATCTTGGGGCTGTTCTCGAGGTAGAAGTCGATCACTTCCTTTGCAAGGAACATAGGGCGATTGTTCTCGTTCGGAGCAGTGATCATGGCCGTGAGCAATCCTCCTGTGCTCGTTCCCGTAATCACATCAAAGTAGTCCGCGATCCTGGCGTCCGGTCCATCCAGTTCCTGAACCCACACAACATAAATACGTTTCACTGCATGGACAGATTTATAGCAACTGGTTCATGCGGCATGCACGCAGGAAGAAGACGATGGTGCCAGACCTGCAGCTTGGATTCGAGAAAGGAAATGATGGTCCCCGGAATGAGGCCTCGAACGCCTCCTCCATCGATGCTCAGCACCGTGATCAGCTTCCCCTTGGAGGGCGGCGGCGTGTGCGGATGCCTGCGATGACGGTGGCAGTGATGGGAGTTCGATTTGGTCGTCTCCGCCATGGCCGGATCTCAAAGCTTCCAAGGTGGTGAAGGCGAGCAGAAGCAGCAGAGTTCGGTCTTCACTGATCTACGAGCTCCCACCGGAGTATGGGGCTTGTTATATAGACGGAGATCTATCGATGCGATTCCCCGAATATAACACACGTTTCACACGAGTTGGAATTCTTCGAACTCATCTCATCCGAATTGCACGAAAACATGTCCTTATATCATATACACATATTAAATTCGTCTCGATTCCACTTAGCCTTTATCTTCTCACTTAATTATTGACCCTATCAATAATAATAAACAAATATACATCGGACCATTTCCGTTGGGTCCAAACTATTGAAGCCACATGTCATGTCTCCTCCCTCAAGTGAAATCTATCATTACAAAGTTGGTAGCAATTGATTTATCATGGTGCTTATATCCATGATCATCGAACAGTGCTACAATCATGAGAAAGCATGGGATCCGATGTTGTAATATGCAACTTGATGTTGTATTATCACCCAACCTAAGCGTATTAATATGCATTAGATAGGTGCGGTTTTCAATTGTCTTTATCACAGTTATCATTGGATGTCGCCCAATTATTACTTACTATATAGACGTCATGCATGGTTGAGAATCTTACTGAGTCATGATTTGTCCGAATTCGAAAGGCTGTAGACTTCATCAAGTTGTACATCATGACAAAATTTGAAGTATAATTAATTATGCTGTCACTTAGTAGAAAATGCAACATTCTGACTGATAAAATTTGGACAAAAAATAGTGGCCTCTTTACCCCATAAAATGATGTACAATGAAAATAAAATCAAAAAATATTACTAGAAAGGATTTTAGCAAACTGATTTTATAACAGAAGACGAGAGAAATCACCAGAAATCAACTTCTTATAATAATTTTGTTTTATAATATTTAAAAATATATATTTTTTTAATGATTTCATAGGTTTAGTAGAAGTATTTATTTATAATAGTTCTAGGTCTTGAAAACTAACTAAGTGAGATAATTAAAAGAAACGTAAAATTAATAATATGAGATAATTGAAAGAAAAATAAAAGTGATAACGGGACAACTTTAGATTGTTTAAAAATAGTTTTATTATAAAATCATACGAAAACAAGTATTATTTTGTTTTCTAAAAATAACCCTAAAATTAATTTATTAGGCTTTTTAGTAATCTTGATTATGTTGATATCACGAGCGAAGAGGAAAAAATTTTATTATGATGTCGATATCAGTAATTGATTATATCCTTTATACAGTGATATTTTTTTGTTTATTTCAGTTTTTCTCCTATAAAATTCTAAAAAATAAGTACTCTTCTAATTTCCACCATTTTTCTTTTTTCCAAAAAATAATCCTCTAACTGTTTCAATAGACACATGAGAATCATGTAGCCGTGTGGAAGCCTACAAATAAAAGAAAATTATGTGATTTGACCACCTGATTTAATTTCCTTCACCAACCAAAATGTGGGGTACATGCATTTGCCTCGTTCTTCCCTTCATATGAATCATGTGGAGTGGAACATCGTCCGCTAGTTAGAAGACAAATCGTGTTTTGATTCTTCTTGGCTGCGTTTAGGTAAAGAATGATGCAGTAATGTACCAAGTACAGTTTTCTAGATGATAGAGAAAAGATTAGCACGGTTAGCTTGCCCCAGCCGCCAGTAGGGATCTACCCAGCTTGTCGTAGCTTTTGAAAGTGACGCCAGTAGGGATCTACCCAGCTTGTCGTAGCTTTTGAAAGTGAGCACATAAAGACTCACTTTTTATTGATCCTATATTGAAAAAATAATACCTCGTATTAATAACTAATAGCATGACAATTTTATTAGCTTTTCTTTTTTGGATAATTGAGGGAGGGGTCACTCCCAGCCTAACTAAATGTGATAAAGGAGTCAACCCAGATGTGCTTCAATGGTTCACCAAAGCCGCCAAAGGACATAAATTAGCAAGCCATCATCATTAGTGCCTCTACCACATAGGGTAAGGGAAGGACATAAATTAGCAAGCCGTTATCATTAGTGCCTCTACCATATAGGGTAAGGGAGGCCTTGGTTAATGCACGTCTAGACCATTTGGTGCCTAGGTATAAAAGTCAAGCTCAGACCAAGATGAGGGGCTAGGCAAAAACTCTTTATTCTTGTTAGGATCGGAGCGGCACTAAGAGGGGGGGGTTAATTAGTGCAGCGGATTAAAACATCGGTTTTGACAAATCTTTCGTACAATAAAAATTGAACTCGGAAATACTTAACTTGAAAGTGTATTCGTATAGTTGTGCAGCAAAGGTAATAAGGAAATAAAGCACGTAAGAAAGTTTGCAGTAATGTAAATGACAATAATGAAATGCAAACCAGAGATCACGCTGATTTTAAAGTGGTTCGGTCAAATGACCTACATCCACTTGCGAGGCCCCTCTTCGATGAGGCTCCCACCTTCCACTAGCAAATCTCAAGAAGGGGAAGGGTAAATACCCCTCTTATAACTTTTTACAAGAGGTTCACTCTCTTACAGATTTTCAGCAAGAAAGAAGGAGGTGAACACTAGCAAATTGAAAACAAGACTTGCTAAAACTTTTCTAAGACCTTTCTCTCAATTAATTGCTTCTCAAAAAGTTGTAATCTCAGCTGAGATTTGAGGGGTATTTATAGGCCTCAAGAGGATTCAAATTTGGGCTCCAAAATTTGAATTATCGTTGGTTCCCGATGCTGGCGGTGCCACAGCCCGTCAGTGGCGGTGCCACCGCCTGTCAATTTCTGAAACTGACAAGGACTAATGGTGCCACCGCCCCAGCCAAGCGGTACCACCATCCAGCTCTCGGGTGCTGGGCGGTGCAACCGCCCAGTCTGGCGGTGCCACGCCTAACCGGTGCCACCGCCCAGCTCTCGGGTGCTGGGCGGTACAACTGCCGAGTCTGGCTATGCCACCGCCAGACCCTTCGGTTCACTGGTTGGGCTTTAAATTTAGCCCAAACCAAGTCTAATTTTGGGCCCAGTTGGCCCCTAACCAGGATATAGGATTATCTCTTAATCCTAATCCTAATTACAAGAGAACTACACAACTAAAAATATCATAAGCAAGTTTTCAATCGCGAACATCGAGTCTTGTTCCGGCGAGCTTTCCGACGAACTTCCTCTGACGGACTCCCAGCAAGCTCCCGATGACTTTAACGAGTAGCCCAGCCTTCTCGGTGATCTCCGTGAACCTCCAACGATTTCTTCGGCGAACTTCC
>LVTN01001231.1:0-67811 GCA_001649415.1 Musa itinerans
CTCATTAATGGTTGGCGGCATGGCTTAGCTTGACGAGCCTTCCCTTTCGGATGACTGGCAAAGGGACCACACCCTGCCTAACCCAAAAGAATAAGGGGTTTAGGCCGGAGGAGCCACTCCGACAATCCACCCTAAGCGACGCTTTTAGGGGCACATGCCAGCAAGCCACCCTCATTAAATGCCTCCGCCATGCGAGGTAAGAGAGGGGCCTTCACAAACACCATCCATGTCATCACACACTTATGTATAAAAGCCGAGCCTTAGGACAAATAGGGGCAAGTGAGTAAGAGATATTCACTCTCTTATTTGTATTATTAACCTCCCTCTCTATTTTCATGACTTAAGCTTTGGAGAGGTCGAGTCGGGACACCTCGGTGCAGGCTTGTTGTGTAGGGTCATCGGCATAACCCGAAGGCACGACTAGGATGCTACCCAACAAAGAAGACCACCCTGCTCCTAAACTAAGCATCATCGCTCAAAGACGAAGCTACTCCCAACAAACCGTCTCTCCCTACATATTTCTTCATCCTTCCCGTAATGCTTATTCTCCACGTCAACCAAAAGGAGTCATCAGAAAGGACCTGCACTTTCGACTTTGAACCAATAAGATCGACTCACCAATCAATAGTCTTTGTGTGTTAATATTTTGGCAATATAAGGAGCGTAGAATGTTGCATGAATATTCTTCGGTGACTTAGAGAACCCATGCTGGAAAGGTAGATCGATGTCAATCTCAGAGAACCCATCATTGAAGAGAGGGCACCTAGACACATGCTATGTCCAAAGGAAAATGTACGAGGATGGAGGGGGAACCCCTGATCTTCTTCAGGGATAAAGAAGCCAACGACAGCGTCCGAGATAATCTGTTGTCCATTTTGATATGGATATCAATTACTCAGGTAAAGAGGGTCATGGTCAACACTGGAAGCACCATCGACGTTCTGTTCATTGATGCTTTCTAGAAGCTTGAATTGACCAGGAATGATCTACGCTCAATGACGACCTCCCTTATCGCATCCACGGGAAGCTTGGTCTCCCCCTCAGGGTAGTAATTCTCTATGCTACTTTCGGGGAGGGGCCTCGGGACAAGAAACTACCGATTGAGTTCCTTGTGGTCGGCATAATGCGATTATTGGTCGGCCCACCGTCAACCAGTTAAGAATAGTGGTATCGACATACCATTCGACGATGAAGTTTCTCACCCAATGGGGGGTTGGAGAAGTAAGAGGGGACCCTCAGGGACCAGGACAGTGGTACCTCACCACTATGCCTTAGGGTACAAAATCCGAGGAGCTGCCAATGCATCTAAGGGATTCCGACAAATACACCCCTAGCCATGAGCCCGTTGAGCAGTTGATCGAGCTTCCCCTTGACAATGTGCGTCTAGATCGGACCATCCAAATCGGGATGGACCTCCCCATGGAGCTCCGCCTCTGGCTGATGAACCTCCTTCGAGGGAATGCTGATGTCTTCGCCTGATCTCCAAGTGACATGCCTTGAATATCCTCCCTACGGGTCACTCGATAAAGTAAAGAGCCCACCGGTTTCCCCTTGAACAACAAAAGATTATCTAAAAAGAAGTGGGAAAGCTATTGGAAATAAGTTTTATCTCCAAAGTGTAGTACCCACAATAGCTCTCCAATATCATCATTGTTAAGAAGGCCAGTGGAAAATGAAGAATGTGTGCTGACTATACTGACCTCAACTAGGCATGCCTAAAAGATAGCTTACCCCTATCTCGGATTGACCAGCTTACCCATGTCGAATGCATGTTAAAATAATCAATCAAACTGGGGGAATTCCACATATACTATGTCCCAAGGACTGCTATTAAAGCTCAGGCATTAGCTAACTTCATGAGAGCTGACCCCATCCCCAAAAGGTGAAGGAAATATGTCGACCCCCTCAACTTAGACCTTGTTCATTGACGGATCAACCACAGTGGAAAGAGGGGGTGTCAGCCTCGTCCACAGAAGCTTGGAGGGTCAAGCCTACAAACACACTCTTCGGTTCGAATTCAAAATCACTAACAACGAGATAGCATATGAGGCCCTTCTCTCTGGACTATGGTTCGTGCTAGAGCTTAATGTTTTATGACTCGTAACTAGTGGTGAGTCAGATCAATAGGGAATACGAGACGCAAGATGGAACCATGACCAGATACTTGATAGAGGCATGCTGACTCACTACCTGCTTTCACCGGTTTGTCATACAAAGAGTCCCCCAAACTAGCAACACACAAGCGGATGCTCTGGCCAAGTTATCTTCTGCCTGGCCTGGCACAAAAAATTACTCACCGATGGAAATCCTAATAGTCATAACCATAAAAAAGAATGACATAGACAACTTGGAGATAAAAAATAACCAGATGGATGAGATCCTGCATTACCATGAGGATAGGGCACTGCTTGACAACCGTACTGTGGCGTGAAAGCTAAGGCGCATCCAAGCCCAATACTATGGCCTGAATGGAGCAATTATACTGATGGGCATATAGCCAACCCCTCATGTAATGCCTATCTCCTCAAGAGCCCATCCGAGTCTTGGCTGAGGTGTACGAAAGGATATGTGAGGAATGTTGGGAAACCTTTGGGTAGCATCAAATAAGCAATAGAAGAACATAAAATAAAACAAGTTCCTAAATATTCAATATCAGATTGTCGTGAGAAGATTGGTGTATAAAATCATAAAACCAAAAAATTGCATAACACGTATGAAATGATTTACCTATCAGAGATCATATATCCTCAAAAATACATATCTATATGCATGGATGAAGGAGGTCAAATGTCCTCATCTCTAACGGTGATCCACAAAGCAAATGGTGGGATAATGTCCCTCCTTTCACAGCGAGATCTTTTGTCTCTTTTGCACACCGCAAAACTACACTAAGATTAAGAAAGGGTTAGCCTTTCTTATTGTCCACATGCCCCAAATAGGGTTGTCGGTCGAGGAGGAGAGGGAACGAGGAGAATAGGAAGTGACAGCTAAAAGAAGTTTAGTTTATGAACCATTGGTTCCCTCTTATTGGGTACTAATATATCTTGTCCTTATTAACTTAACCATAATAGATCCTGTCATATTGGGTATTAGATCTTTATCCAATTATCAAAACCTCTTGGATCAATGGATCTCTATCTAATAATCACTATTTGCTCTTATTGGCTCTCACCCAAAGGATCCAATAATATATGAGCTTATTAAATATCTAATAAGATAAAGGCTTGACGAATATCTCATATACAAACCTCTACTAATCGCAACACCTACCATATGTATGCGACCCTCTAGGCTTAATACCAAGCTGGCCGTGACTCATACCTATTAGAACTCATAACTCAGTAAATTATTATCTCCATGATAATTCACTCGACTCATTGACAATGAATGTACTATGCTACTACGTCATAGTCCCCAAATGATATAAGAGGATCTAATCCATTGAACCTATTTATCCTCAATTATTGTATATCTATAGTCTTTCATCTATTTAATATTCCAAAGATCGTACATTGGGCATGGTGCTGTCAGGCCTATACGGAGTCTACTCGAGTCTTGCTCTAATCAGATTCTCTTGCAGAACTCCTTTCTCTCTCAATCTGAATGACTCTAGCCAGAGATTTACTTAAGCGAGAATACATGAGACATCCCTCTTATGACACCAAGAGCGGATAATCCTCTATTAATACTTAATCACTCTCGTAAGGTTAGCTATCATTCCCGATGACCGGTTGTACTAGATCTGAAACTTCTAAACCTATAAGTTCGATATCAAAGAGTAAAGCACTCATACATAATATTCTTAGTATCTCAAGTCTAAAGACTAGACACACAATTGAGACTATGTAACTGATGTTTGATAATGAGATATCATTAACCATCCAACATTCTGTAAATGAATCATTCTGTGAACCCATTCTCCAATGAGTACTTGCATTATGCCTCTAGTGTCCCTACACGAGCAACTAGGAGACCAACCGCTCGACTAAGGAAGCAAAACCTAAGCATTAGCATAGGAGCCACATTCTCCCCGCAATTGCTAGCAAGAGGCTACGACGTCTATCCCGACCTCCCAAAATGAGCCCACAAGACCCTCTCTTAACACCATAGTTAGAGGGAGACCATGCCCCCTCATTAATGGTTGGCGGCATGGCCCGGCTTGACGAGCCTTCTCTTTCATATGACCGACAGAGGGACGATGCCTCGCCTAACCCAAAAGAGTACGAGGGTTAGGCCGGAGGAGCCACCCCGACAGTTCGCCTCAGGTGACAACCCTAGGGGCACACGCCAGCAATCCACTTTCATTAAATGCCTCTGTCATGCAGGATAAGGGGGGGCATTCATGAGCACCTATCCACGCCACAAGTGCTCAGGTATGAAAGCTAAGCCCCGGGCCAAACAGGGGCAAGCAAGTAAGAGCTCTTCACTCTCTTACTCACAATATTAACTTTCATTTCTGTTTTACTAACTTAAGCATCGGAGAGATCAAGCCAGGACACCCCCGACACAAACCTGTTATGCAAGATCGTCAGCATAGCCCGGAAGCACAACCAGAAAGCTACCTAACATATGGGATCGTCCTACTTCCAAACTAAGAGTCACCGCCCGAAGCTACTCTTGGTGAACCGCCCCTCCCAAAATATTCCTTAATCCTTCCCACAATGTTTGTTCTCTATATTAGCTGGAGGAGTTATTAGAAGGGATCTGCACTTTCGATAATAAGTCAATCAGGTCGACTCACTAGTTGATAGTCATTGTACATTAACACACATCATTCCATGGATGATCTTTGTTACATCGAGAAAAAAAATCAAAATTATCATCATGTAAAATAAATTATAAGTATTATTGAGTTAATCAAGTTCAAATACAAATCTACTTGTACATCCTATAATATAAATCTCAAAGAATTTGCCAAGAGATTCCATACTCAAAAGTCCTTCCATCAACAATAGTTATTTTCAGGAAAAAATAATAATTTTTCAGTAAAAATCCAACTAACAAAAATGAATTGGATTAGTTAATATTTTAAAATAGAGTTAAAATATACTGTTCGCAGAGTTGGTTATAGTGTTCTTACTAAAGTACAATATTTTAGTTCAGTAGCGAAGAACATTGTAACTCAATTCAAATATAAATATTATAAGATTCTTCAAAATATATAAACATAAGTTTAAAGTTAAATGAGAAAAAAAAAGTATTTGCTCATTCTTTATTTTCTAAATATACTAAAAAAACCTTCCTAATTTTCATCAAACCCACTAAGAATCTCATATAAATAACTTTACAAAATATTAATACTTAATAATAAAGTTAATAATTAAGATAGTTTTGGTATTTCTGTCAACGTGGGAGCTTGGTGCAGTCGACGAGTGAAGTAACGTCGAAACAAGCTATTCTCAGTCTAATGGTGGAATAAGAAAATTTAAAGTAATTTTGAAGAAAATCTTATACATTAGAAACTGGACAGATTCATCATATGGATTAGTCCATAAGGTATAAATACTATTCCAACTTTGTTGTTAAGGTATATTTCAAGGATTATGACAAATAAAGATTTTTCTGAGAAATACGAAGAAAAAGAAGATATCACTCGACAAAAATTCAAAAAAAAAGAGATTATTTATTTATTTATTTATTCTTTTAATTTTGACCGGTTCTCTTACTCAAATTTATATATTTTCCTATCGTTGTGAAATTTCTTTTAGTTTGTAAGCCTCCAGCTCTTATAATTTAGGGAAATTATGGCATCTTACGGAACGTATCTCTGATCCATGCATCAGATGGAGCTCGCCCGACGTGCTACGGGTCAAAGGTCAACACCGCTCATGGTTGATGGGTCAACCCACAGGGTACATCAAGTCCACTTGCCTACATCGATGGCAGCGACAGAGGCGCCAGCAGACAAAACTGGCTGGTGAAGCTGCCGCTGCCAACCCCCACCACCAAAGCCAAGAAGCACAACATCCCCGGCAAACGACGGAGCACGGCACGTCTTGTAGTCTGGTGATTCCCCAACAACACCATCATCCCTTCCTGCTCCTGCTGCCGCCTTCCTCACGCAAACTCGGACGGAAGGCCTCAGCAGGAGCAGCAGCAGCAGCGCCAACGTGACGCTTCTTCATGAAACGCCAAGCCTCTGTTGAATGCAGAAGCATCTGAGACCGGCTTTAGCCACCGGGCACCATCTGTTCCCCAGTTCATGGACCTTCCAAAACCAGCTTGGACTCTCACGTTCTTCCACTGCCATTCGAGAGGGAGAGAGATCATTTATGTCTTACTTTATCAGACGCTGGACGGTAATAAATCAAATGGTTGGGCAAAAGATACGGGAGCGATTAGGTTGTGGTACGGAGAGGATTCGCAGCTTGGGTACGGAGCACAGAACCGCTGCAGCTGACACCTCTCCGCTGCCATCATCATCACCCTACCATCATCGCTCGCCTCCAGAGACGCACACTGCTTCAGAACCTATTAAACGAAAGAGGCAGTAGGCATCAAGATCAGCAGCAATGGGAATTTCCACGGTAGGTAATAATAATTACAGCCACGTCGAAGGTTATTAAGCTATCGATTTCGGACCATTGTAGAGATGTGTGCATGCCATAAAGTCGGTCAGGAAGATGAAAGGTAGTAGGCGTTACGGATGCACGCGTCCCCCGGTTGATAAAGCTGGCTTTGGCTAAGCTGTCCTGTAGCAGCAGCAGTAGTAGTTCCTGCCATGGCTTGTTTTGGAGCCTGGTCTTTGGCTTACTCGCTAACAACACATCAATCTTGATGTCGGAAGAGAAGGAGATGGAGGAGGTGCAGGAGAAGGTTTACCCTGCGCCACAGCATTCCCATGAGGAGGTGGTGAGGGAGAGGCTAGTCTTCATGGATAGCCTGCGCCGTTTCCACTCCTCCATGGCCACCAAGTTCATGTAAGCGATCCCGTTTTTGGCGGTTGATGCTTCTTGCTTGATTTGTTTGATTCATGAGAGCTCTTCTGTGGTGGTGGAGCAGGATTCCGGTGATTGGAGGGAAGGAGCTGGACTTGCACCTCTTGTACGTGGAGGTGACTCGAAGAGGTGGCCTCGCAAAGGTTGATCGTCTCGCCCCTCATGATTCGTTTGTACTGATTCCAACCCTCTGGAGTGGGGAGAGAGCGAGATCATTCAGTGTCTGTAACTGGTGGAAGCAGGTGATCGAGGAGAAGAAGTGGCGCGAAGTGATTGCGGCGTTCAAGTTCCCTCCCACCACCACCAGTGCTTCCTTCGTCCTGCGGCGGTACTACTTGAGCTTGCTCCACCACTACGAGCAGGTCTACTACTTCCGGACACAGGGGCCTCTGATTCCTCCCGCAGGTAATTAAGATGCGGTTCTCATCGGTCGCTCGATTACTATGCTTCGGACAATATCATCATGCTCCCGAGTGGTGGTAGCAGCTTCTTCTCAGACGAGGACGCCGCCCAGTAAGCTCGACCACATCCCGAGTGTCGTCGTCTCTGACTCCACCGTGCAGACACCCAAATCCCGGAAAAGATGCCTTCCTGAGCCACAAAACAAAGGTGAAATCACTAAAATCGGAGCTGTTTTCGATTCTATCTGTCATAAAGCCGCTCTAATGTCCTTCACCAACATCATCCTCTGTCACAAATCTGAAGCAAAAGGGTAGTCATTAGTCTGGAAAACGAACAGGAGAGGAGGTGGGAGGAAACAACTCAGTTTCCATTGAGCTGAGGTAAGTAAATAGCTGTAGAAACTGGAATACCGTGACTTCAGAGACACTGAAGCCAAGCCTTACCGTCAACATGGACATCATGATCCGTGAAACAAGGATACGGCTACATGCATAACCTCTTCTTAGATCAGTGGTCCGGTAAACCGGGACTGATGAAACTATCATTGATCATCAATAAGCAGCAAGAATCAAAGGTAGATACTAGTTTATGCTGATGACAGGCATGCAAAAGTAAGACAAAATAAGCAGTAAATACAGCATTATTGTCTAACAACTGGATTCTCTTGCAGATACATCATGTTTAAGGAGACTCACCTGAGTTTGATCTCTGCAGGGCCTTACAATTTCACTGTAACGGGATCGATCGATGGCAAGTTCGAGTACGGCTACATGGTCACAGTGAAAATTGGGTCTGAGATACTGCGGGGTGTGCTGTATCATGTCCAACAGCCTTCTGCAGCAGCCTCTTCCTCTTTGGCAGCAGTAGTAAGTGCAGCTCATGAAGCTTCAAACGAACACTGTGCTGCTGCCATGGCAAGAACACGGCGTCGGCGCAGGCGGGGTTGGCGGCGCCGTGATCCCGCCCACCCAAAGCCAAACAGGAGTGCCTACAACTTCTTCTTCGCCGAGAAGCACTCCAAGCTCAAAGTTCTCTACCCTCACAGGGAGAGAGAGTTCAGCAAGATGATAGGAGAGTCCTGGAACAAGCTCAATGAAGAAGAAAGAATGGTGGCTGAGCATTTCTTCGTAATGTGTTGAACACATACCAATCATGGAGTGTCTCACCGCCTGATCTGATATTTTTTCCCAGGTGTATCAGAATCATGGACTCAAGGACAAAGAAAGATACAAGAGAGAGATGCAGGAATACAAGGAGAGGTTGAAGCTTGTGCAGCCAAAGGAAATGGCAGGGGCTGAGCCATCCAAAGCTGCAAGTGAAGAAGTGAAGGGAGTGTCAGCAGATGGACATTGAAGTTAAACCTGAAGCAGTATATGCTGGACATTTTACAGTTCTGCTACCAGCTTAGAATGAAGCCATTGGTTGTAGTTTGTGCATGTATGGATGTATTCTAAAGATGATGAAAGATCAAAATCCATGTTTTGGTGACAAAACTCCTCATGTGTTTGAGTTTTGCCTCAAGCAATTTTAGAATGGGTTTTAATCTACCAAAGGAAGTTATCAACAAATTATCCTCATCTCTAGTATTGTTGTTGAACAAAGTGAATTGTACTACCTGTTCTAGACTCAATATTTTGATCCTATGATGAACACCAGGAAAAATGCTCAGTCGGTGATGCTGGTAGAATGCTTTGCAGATGATTAACCTTAGTACTAATAATGTAAACTAGCAATTACTGCATATTCACTCTAACATGTTAATCACTACCAAAGGTAAATCAATAATCCAAAATGATCCTTTGCAGTGGTATTCATTTTCTACTTCACAGAAACATATATTCTTATTTTACAACATTGAAACAGGTTGAATTACCACTTAGGAAGAAACTTAAGCTGGAACCATCAGTGATCTCTGTGTGGCAATTGTACAGAGACAAGATGTCCTCAATCAGGAGAAAACTGAATACATGCAGAAATAAAAAAGTTTTGTCAGATGCACAATGATTTTGTTTATATCCAGTTCATGTTTGCTAAGAATAACTCATATTAAGGCAAACGACTAAGCCTTTCAACAATTTAGAAACAGAATTTTCCCAAGCATTTTAATGACAATCCCAATAATGCCACAATAAGAACTAAAAATCTTCTGTAATTTGTTAAAATTACTCCCTACACATTCAGCCCTAATAATCTCTATCATATGCCATAAAATATACTGTTCGCAGAGTTGGTTATAGTGTTCTTACTAAAGTTACAATATTTTAGTTCAGTAGCAGAGAACATAACTCAATTAAAATATAAATATTATGAGATTCTTCAAAATATATAAACATAAGTTTAAAGTTAAATGAGAAAAAAAAAGTATTTGCTCATTCTTTATTTTCTAAATATACTAAAAAAACCTTCCTAATTTTCATCAAACCCACTAAGAATCTCATATAAATAACTTTACAAAATATTAATACTTAATAATAAAGTTAATAATTAAGATAGTTTTGGTATTTCTGTCAACGTGGGAGCTTGGTGCAGTCGACGAGTGAAGTAACGTCGAAACAAGCTATTCTCAGTCTAATGGTGGAATAAGAAAATTTAAAGTAATTTTGAAGAAAATCTTATACATTAGAAACTGGACAGATTCATCATATGGATTAGTCCATAAGGTATAAATACTATTCCAACTTTGTTGTTAAGGTATATTTCAAGGATTATGACAAATAAAGATTTTTTTGAGAAATACGAAAAAAAAAAGATATCACTCGACAAAAATTCAAAAAAAAAGAGATTATTTATTTATTTATTTATTCTTTTAATTTTGACCGGTTCTCTTACTCAAATTTATATATTTTCCTATCGTTGTGAAATTTCTTTTAGTTTGTAAGCCTCCAGCTCTTATAATTTAGGGAAATTATGGCATCTTACGGAACGTATCTCTGATCCATGCATCAGATGGAGCTCGCCCGACGTGCTACGGGTCAAAGGTCAACACCGCTCATGGTTGATGGGTCAACCCACAGGGTACATCAAGTCCACTTGCCTACATCGATGGCAGCGACAGAGGCGCCAGCAGACAAAACTGGCTGGTGAAGCTGCCGCTGCCAACCCCCACCACCAAAGCCAAGAAGCACAACATCCCCGGCAAACGACGGAGCACGGCACGTCTTGTAGTCTGGTGATTCCCCAACAACACCATCATCCCTTCCTGCTCCTGCTGCCGCCTTCCTCACGCAAACTCGGACGGAAGGCCTCAGCAGGAGCAGCAGCAGCAGCGCCAACGTGACGCTTCTTCATGAAACGCCAAGCCTCTGTTGAATGCAGAAGCATCTGAGACCGGCTTTAGCCACCGGGCACCATCTGTTCCCCAGTTCATGGACCTTCCAAAACCAGCTTGGACTCTCACGTTCTTCCACTGCCATTCGAGAGGGAGAGAGATCATTTATGTCTTACTTTATCAGACGCTGGACGGTAATAAATCAAATGGTTGGGCAAAAGATACGGGAGCGATTAGGTTGTGGTACGGAGAGGATTCGCAGCTTGGGTACGGAGCACAGAACCGCTGCAGCTGACACCTCTCCGCTGCCATCATCATCACCCTACCATCATCGCTCGCCTCCAGAGACGCACACTGCTTCAGAACCTATTAAACGAAAGAGGCAGTAGGCATCAAGATCAGCAGCAATGGGAATTTCCACGGTAGGTAATAATAATTACAGCCACGTCGAAGGTTATTAAGCTATCGATTTCGGACCATTGTAGAGATGTGTGCATGCCATAAAGTCGGTCAGGAAGATGAAAGGTAGTAGGCGTTACGGATGCACGCGTCCCCCGGTTGATAAAGCTGGCTTTGGCTAAGCTGTCCTGTAGCAGCAGCAGTAGTAGTTCCTGCCATGGCTTGTTTTGGAGCCTGGTCTTTGGCTTACTCGCTAACAACACATCAATCTTGATGTCGGAAGAGAAGGAGATGGAGGAGGTGCAGGAGAAGGTTTACCCTGCGCCACAGCATTCCCATGAGGAGGTGGTGAGGGAGAGGCTAGTCTTCATGGATAGCCTGCGCCGTTTCCACTCCTCCATGGCCACCAAGTTCATGTAAGCGATCCCGTTTTTGGCGGTTGATGCTTCTTGCTTGATTTGTTTGATTCATGAGAGCTCTTCTGTGGTGGTGGAGCAGGATTCCGGTGATTGGAGGGAAGGAGCTGGACTTGCACCTCTTGTACGTGGAGGTGACTCGAAGAGGTGGCCTCGCAAAGGTTGATCGTCTCGCCCCTCATGATTCGTTTGTACTGATTCCAACCCTCTGGAGTGGGGAGAGAGCGAGATCATTCAGTGTCTGTAACTGGTGGAAGCAGGTGATCGAGGAGAAGAAGTGGCGCGAAGTGATTGCGGCGTTCAAGTTCCCTCCCACCACCACCAGTGCTTCCTTCGTCCTGCGGCGGTACTACTTGAGCTTGCTCCACCACTACGAGCAGGTCTACTACTTCCGGACACAGGGGCCTCTGATTCCTCCCGCAGGTAATTAAGATGCGGTTCTCATCGGTCGCTCGATTACTATGCTTCGGACAATATCATCATGCTCCCGAGTGGTGGTAGCAGCTTCTTCTCAGACGAGGACGCCGCCCAGTAAGCTCGACCACATAGATCTTTATCCAATTATCAAAACCTCTTGGATCAATGGATCTCTATCTAATAATCACTATTTGCTCTTATTGGCTCTCACCCAAAGGATCCAATAATATATGAGCTTATTAAATATCTAATAAGACAAGGGCTCGACGGATATCTCATATACAAACCTTTACTAATCGCAACACCTACCATATGTATGCGACCCTCTAGGCTTAATACCAAGCTGGCCGTGACTCATACCTATTAGAACTCATAACTCGGTAAATTATTATCTCCATAATAAATCACTCGACTTATTGACAATGAACGTACTATGCTACTACGTCATAGTCCTCAAATGATATAAGAGGATCTAATCCATTGAACCTATTTATCCTCAATTATTGTATATCTATAGTCCTTCATCTATTTAATATTCCAAAGATCGTACATTGGGCATGGTGCTGTCAGGTCTATACGGAGTCTACTCGAGTCTTGCTTTAATCAGATTCTCTTGCAGAACTCCTTTCTCTCTCAATCTGAATGACTCTAGCCAGAGATTTACCTAAGCGAGAATACATGAGACATTCCTCTTATGACACCAAGAGCGGATGATCCTCTATTAACACTCAATCACTCTCGTAAGGTTGGCTATCATTCCCGATGACCGACTGTACTAGATCTGAAACTTCTAAACCTATAAGTTCGATATCAAAGAGTGAAGTACTCATACATGATATTCTTGGTATCTCAAGTCTAAAGACTAGACACACAATTGAGACTATGTAACTGATGTTTGATAATGAGATATCATTAACCATCCAACATTCCGTAAATGAATCATTCAGTGAACTCATTCTCCAATGAGCACTTGCATTATGCCCCTAGTGTCCCTACACGAGCGACTAGGAGACCAACTGCTCGACTAAGGAAGCAAAACTTAAGCGTCGGCATAGGAGCCACATTCTCCCCGCAATTGCTAGCAAGAGGCTACGACGTCTATCCCGACCTCCCAAAATGAGCCCACGAGACCCTCTCTTAACACCATAGTTGAGAGGGAGACCATGCCCCCTCATTAATGGTTGGCGGCATGGCCCGGCTTGACGAGCCTTCCCTTTCATATGACCGACAGAGGGACGACGCCGCGCCTAACCCAAAAGAGTATGAGGGTTAGGCCGGAGGAGCCACCCCGACAGTTCGCCTCAGGTGACAACCCTAGGGGCACACGCCAGCAATCCACTTTCATTAAATGCCTCTGTCATGCAGGATAAGGGGGGACGTTCATGAACACCTATTCACGCCACCAGGCGCTCAGGTATGAAAGCTAAGCCCCGGGCCAAATAAGGGCAAGCAAGTAAGAGTTCTTCACTCTCTTACTCACAATATTAACTTTCATTTCTGTTTTACTAACTTAAGCATCGGAGAGATCAAGCCAGGACACCCCCGACACAAACCTGTTATGCAAGATCGTCAGCATAGCCCGGAAGCACAACCAGAAAGCTACCTAACATATGGGATCGTCCTACTTCCAAACTAAGAGTCACCGCCCGAAGCTACTCTTGGTGAACCGCCCCTCCCAAAATATTCCTTAATCCTTCCCACAATGTTTGTTCTCTATATTAGCTGGAGGAGTTATTAGAAGGGATCTGCACTTTCGATAATAAGTCAATCAGGTCGACTCACTAGTTGATAGTCATTGTACATTAACACACATCATTCCATGGATGATCTTTGTTACATCGAGAAAAAAAATCAAAATTATCATCATGTAAAATAAATTATAAGTATTATTGAGTTAATCAAGTTCAAATACAAATCTACTTGTACATCCTATAATATAAATCTCAAAGAATTTGCCAAGAGATTCCATACTCAAAAGTCCTTCCATCAACAATAGTTATTTTCAGGAAAAAATAATAATTTTTCAGTAAAAATCCAACTAACAAAAATGAATTGGATTAGTTAATATTTTAAAATAGAGTTAAAATATACTGTTCGCAGAGTTGGTTATAGTGTTCTTACTAAAGTACAATATTTTAGTTCAGTAGCGAAGAACATTGTAACTCAATTCAAATATAAATATTATAAGATTCTTCAAAATATATAAACATAAGTTTAAAGTTAAATGAGAAAAAAAAAGTATTTGCTCATTCTTTATTTTCTAAATATACTAAAAAAACCTTCCTAATTTTCATCAAACCCACTAAGAATCTCATATAAATAACTTTACAAAATATTAGTACTTAATAATAAAGTTAATAATTAAGATAGTTTTGGTATTCCTGTCAACATGGGAGCTTGGTGCAGTCGACGAGTGAAGTAACGTCGAAACAAGCTATTCTCAGTCTAATGGTGGAATAAGAAAATTTAAAGTAATTTTGAAGAAAATCTTATACATTAGAAACTGGACAGATTCATCATATGGATTAGTCCATAAGGTATAAATACTATTCCAACTTTGTTGTTAAGGTATATTTCAAGGATTATGACAAATAAAGATTTTTCTGAGAAATACGAAGAAAAAGAAGATATCACTCGACAAAAATTCAAAAAAAAAGAGATTATTTATTTATTTATTTATTCTTTTAATTTTGACCGGTTCTCTTACTCAAATTTATATATTTTCCTATCGTTGTGAAATTTCTTTTAGTTTGTAAGCCTCCAGCTCTTATAATTTAGGGAAATTATGGCATCTTACGGAACGTATCTCTGATCCATGCATCAGATGGAGCTCGCCCGACGTGCTACGGGTCAAAGGTCAACACCGCTCATGGTTGATGGGTCAACCCACAGGGTACATCAAGTCCACTTGCCTACATCGATGGCAGCGACAGAGGCGCCAGCAGACAAAACTGGCTGGTGAAGCTGCCGCTGCCAACCCCCACCACCAAAGCCAAGAAGCACAACATCCCCGGCAAACGACGGAGCACGGCACGTCTTGTAGTCTGGTGATTCCCCAACAACACCATCATCCCTTCCTGCTCCTGCTGCCGCCTTCCTCACGCAAACTCGGACGGAAGGCCTCAGCAGGAGCAGCAGCAGCAGCGCCAACGTGACGCTTCTTCATGAAACGCCAAGCCTCTGTTGAATGCAGAAGCATCTGAGACCGGCTTTAGCCACCGGGCACCATCTGTTCCCCAGTTCATGGACCTTCCAAAACCAGCTTGGACTCTCACGTTCTTCCACTGCCATTCGAGAGGGAGAGAGATCATTTATGTCTTACTTTATCAGACGCTGGACGGTAATAAATCAAATGGTTGGGCAAAAGATACGGGAGCGATTAGGTTGTGGTACGGAGAGGATTCGCAGCTTGGGTACGGAGCACAGAACCGCTGCAGCTGACACCTCTCCGCTGCCATCATCATCACCCTACCATCATCGCTCGCCTCCAGAGACGCACACTGCTTCAGAACCTATTAAACGAAAGAGGCAGTAGGCATCAAGATCAGCAGCAATGGGAATTTCCACGGTAGGTAATAATAATTACAGCCACGTCGAAGGTTATTAAGCTATCGATTTCGGACCATTGTAGAGATGTGTGCATGCCATAAAGTCGGTCAGGAAGATGAAAGGTAGTAGGCGTTACGGATGCACGCGTCCCCCGGTTGATAAAGCTGGCTTTGGCTAAGCTGTCCTGTAGCAGCAGCAGTAGTAGTTCCTGCCATGGCTTGTTTTGGAGCCTGGTCTTTGGCTTACTCGCTAACAACACATCAATCTTGATGTCGGAAGAGAAGGAGATGGAGGAGGTGCAGGAGAAGGTTTACCCTGCGCCACAGCATTCCCATGAGGAGGTGGTGAGGGAGAGGCTAGTCTTCATGGATAGCCTGCGCCGTTTCCACTCCTCCATGGCCACCAAGTTCATGTAAGCGATCCCGTTTTTGGCGGTTGATGCTTCTTGCTTGATTTGTTTGATTCATGAGAGCTCTTCTGTGGTGGTGGAGCAGGATTCCGGTGATTGGAGGGAAGGAGCTGGACTTGCACCTCTTGTACGTGGAGGTGACTCGAAGAGGTGGCCTCGCAAAGGTTGATCGTCTCGCCCCTCATGATTCGTTTGTACTGATTCCAACCCTCTGGAGTGGGGAGAGAGCGAGATCATTCAGTGTCTGTAACTGGTGGAAGCAGGTGATCGAGGAGAAGAAGTGGCGCGAAGTGATTGCGGCGTTCAAGTTCCCTCCCACCACCACCAGTGCTTCCTTCGTCCTGCGGCGGTACTACTTGAGCTTGCTCCACCACTACGAGCAGGTCTACTACTTCCGGACACAGGGGCCTCTGATTCCTCCCGCAGGTAATTAAGATGCGGTTCTCATCGGTCGCTCGATTACTATGCTTCGGACAATATCATCATGCTCCCGAGTGGTGGTAGCAGCTTCTTCTCAGACGAGGACGCCGCCCAGTAAGCTCGACCACATCCCGAGTGTCGTCGTCTCTGACTCCACCGTGCAGACACCCAAATCCCGGAAAAGATGCCTTCCTGAGCCACAAAACAAAGGTGAAATCACTAAAATCGGAGCTGTTTTCGATTCTATCTGTCATAAAGCCGCTCTAATGTCCTTCACCAACATCATCCTCTGTCACAAATCTGAAGCAAAAGGGTAGTCATTAGTCTGGAAAACGAACAGGAGAGGAGGTGGGAGGAAACAACTCAGTTTCCATTGAGCTGAGGTAAGTAAATAGCTGTAGAAACTGGAATACCGTGACTTCAGAGACACTGAAGCCAAGCCTTACCGTCAACATGGACATCATGATCCGTGAAACAAGGATACGGCTACATGCATAACCTCTTCTTAGATCAGTGGTCCGGTAAACCGGGACTGATGAAACTATCATTGATCATCAATAAGCAGCAAGAATCAAAGGTAGATACTAGTTTATGCTGATGACAGGCATGCAAAAGTAAGACAAAATAAGCAGTAAATACAGCATTATTGTCTAACAACTGGATTCTCTTGCAGATACATCATGTTTAAGGAGACTCACCTGAGTTTGATCTCTGCAGGGCCTTACAATTTCACTGTAACGGGATCGATCGATGGCAAGTTCGAGTACGGCTACATGGTCACAGTGAAAATTGGGTCTGAGATACTGCGGGGTGTGCTGTATCATGTCCAACAGCCTTCTGCAGCAGCCTCTTCCTCTTTGGCAGCAGTAGTAAGTGCAGCTCATGAAGCTTCAAACGAACACTGTGCTGCTGCCATGGCAAGAACACGGCGTCGGCGCAGGCGGGGTTGGCGGCGCCGTGATCCCGCCCACCCAAAGCCAAACAGGAGTGCCTACAACTTCTTCTTCGCCGAGAAGCACTCCAAGCTCAAAGTTCTCTACCCTCACAGGGAGAGAGAGTTCAGCAAGATGATAGGAGAGTCCTGGAACAAGCTCAATGAAGAAGAAAGAATGGTGGCTGAGCATTTCTTCGTAATGTGTTGAACACATACCAATCATGGAGTGTCTCACCGCCTGATCTGATATTTTTTCCCAGGTGTATCAGAATCATGGACTCAAGGACAAAGAAAGATACAAGAGAGAGATGCAGGAATACAAGGAGAGGTTGAAGCTTGTGCAGCCAAAGGAAATGGCAGGGGCTGAGCCATCCAAAGCTGCAAGTGAAGAAGTGAAGGGAGTGTCAGCAGATGGACATTGAAGTTAAACCTGAAGCAGTATATGCTGGACATTTTACAGTTCTGCTACCAGCTTAGAATGAAGCCATTGGTTGTAGTTTGTGCATGTATGGATGTATTCTAAAGATGATGAAAGATCAAAATCCATGTTTTGGTGACAAAACTCCTCATGTGTTTGAGTTTTGCCTCAAGCAATTTTAGAATGGGTTTTAATCTACCAAAGGAAGTTATCAACAAATTATCCTCATCTCTAGTATTGTTGTTGAACAAAGTGAATTGTACTACCTGTTCTAGACTCAATATTTTGATCCTATGATGAACACCAGGAAAAATGCTCAGTCGGTGATGCTGGTAGAATGCTTTGCAGATGATTAACCTTAGTACTAATAATGTAAACTAGCAATTACTGCATATTCACTCTAACATGTTAATCACTACCAAAGGTAAATCAATAATCCAAAATGATCCTTTGCAGTGGTATTCATTTTCTACTTCACAGAAACATATATTCTTATTTTACAACATTGAAACAGGTTGAATTACCACTTAGGAAGAAACTTAAGCTGGAACCATCAGTGATCTCTGTGTGGCAATTGTACAGAGACAAGATGTCCTCAATCAGGAGAAAACTGAATACATGCAGAAATAAAAAAGTTTTGTCAGATGCACAATGATTTTGTTTATATCCAGTTCATGTTTGCTAAGAATAACTCATATTAAGGCAAACGACTAAGCCTTTCAACAATTTAGAAACAGAATTTTCCCAAGCATTTTAATGACAATCCCAATAATGCCACAATAAGAACTAAAAATCTTCTGTAATTTGTTAAAATTACTCCCTACACATTCAGCCCTAATAATCTCTATCATATGCCATAAATATTATGAGATTCTTCAAAATATATAAACATAAGTTTAAAGTTAAATGAGAAAAAAAAAGTATTTGCTCATTCTTTATTTTCTAAATATACTAAAAAAACCTTCCTAATTTTCATCAAACCCACTAAGAATCTCATATAAATAACTTTACAAAATATTAATACTTAATAATAAAGTTAATAATTAAGATAGTTTTGGTATTTCTGTCAACGTGGGAGCTTGGTGCAGTCGACGAGTGAAGTAACGTCGAAACAAGCTATTCTCAGTCTAATGGTGGAATAAGAAAATTTAAAGTAATTTTGAAGAAAATCTTATACATTAGAAACTGGACAGATTCATCATATGGATTAGTCCATAAGGTATAAATACTATTCCAACTTTGTTGTTAAGGTATATTTCAAGGATTATGACAAATAAAGATTTTTTTGAGAAATACGAAAAAAAAAAGATATCACTCGACAAAAATTCAAAAAAAAAGAGATTATTTATTTATTTATTTATTCTTTTAATTTTGACCGGTTCTCTTACTCAAATTTATATATTTTCCTATCGTTGTGAAATTTCTTTTAGTTTGTAAGCCTCCAGCTCTTATAATTTAGGGAAATTATGGCATCTTACGGAACGTATCTCTGATCCATGCATCAGATGGAGCTCGCCCGACGTGCTACGGGTCAAAGGTCAACACCGCTCATGGTTGATGGGTCAACCCACAGGGTACATCAAGTCCACTTGCCTACATCGATGGCAGCGACAGAGGCGCCAGCAGACAAAACTGGCTGGTGAAGCTGCCGCTGCCAACCCCCACCACCAAAGCCAAGAAGCACAACATCCCCGGCAAACGACGGAGCACGGCACGTCTTGTAGTCTGGTGATTCCCCAACAACACCATCATCCCTTCCTGCTCCTGCTGCCGCCTTCCTCACGCAAACTCGGACGGAAGGCCTCAGCAGGAGCAGCAGCAGCAGCGCCAACGTGACGCTTCTTCATGAAACGCCAAGCCTCTGTTGAATGCAGAAGCATCTGAGACCGGCTTTAGCCACCGGGCACCATCTGTTCCCCAGTTCATGGACCTTCCAAAACCAGCTTGGACTCTCACGTTCTTCCACTGCCATTCGAGAGGGAGAGAGATCATTTATGTCTTACTTTATCAGACGCTGGACGGTAATAAATCAAATGGTTGGGCAAAAGATACGGGAGCGATTAGGTTGTGGTACGGAGAGGATTCGCAGCTTGGGTACGGAGCACAGAACCGCTGCAGCTGACACCTCTCCGCTGCCATCATCATCACCCTACCATCATCGCTCGCCTCCAGAGACGCACACTGCTTCAGAACCTATTAAACGAAAGAGGCAGTAGGCATCAAGATCAGCAGCAATGGGAATTTCCACGGTAGGTAATAATAATTACAGCCACGTCGAAGGTTATTAAGCTATCGATTTCGGACCATTGTAGAGATGTGTGCATGCCATAAAGTCGGTCAGGAAGATGAAAGGTAGTAGGCGTTACGGATGCACGCGTCCCCCGGTTGATAAAGCTGGCTTTGGCTAAGCTGTCCTGTAGCAGCAGCAGTAGTAGTTCCTGCCATGGCTTGTTTTGGAGCCTGGTCTTTGGCTTACTCGCTAACAACACATCAATCTTGATGTCGGAAGAGAAGGAGATGGAGGAGGTGCAGGAGAAGGTTTACCCTGCGCCACAGCATTCCCATGAGGAGGTGGTGAGGGAGAGGCTAGTCTTCATGGATAGCCTGCGCCGTTTCCACTCCTCCATGGCCACCAAGTTCATGTAAGCGATCCCGTTTCTGGCGGTTGATGCTTCTTGCTTGATTTGTTTGATTCATGAGAGCTCTTCTGTGGTGGTGGAGCAGGATTCCGGTGATTGGAGGGAAGGAGCTGGACTTGCACCTCTTGTACGTGGAGGTGACTCGAAGAGGTGGCCTCGCAAAGGTTGATCGTCTCGCCCCTCATGATTCGTTTGTACTGATTCCAACCCTCTGGAGTGGGGAGAGAGCGAGATCATTCAGTGTCTGTAACTGGTGGAAGCAGGTGATCGAGGAGAAGAAGTGGCGCGAAGTGATTGCGGCGTTCAAGTTCCCTCCCACCACCACCAGTGCTTCCTTCGTCCTGCGGCGGTACTACTTGAGCTTGCTCCACCACTACGAGCAGGTCTACTACTTCCGGACACAGGGGCCTCTGATTCCTCCCGCAGGTAATTAAGATGCGGTTCTCATCGGTCGCTCGATTACTATGCTTCGGACAATATCATCATGCTCCCGAGTGGTGGTAGCAGCTTCTTCTCAGACGAGGACGCCGCCCAGTAAGCTCGACCACATCCCGAGTGTCGTCGTCTCTGACTCCACCGTGCAGACACCCAAATCCCGGAAAAGATGCCTTCCTGAGCCACAAAACAAAGGTGAAATCACTAAAATCGGAGCTGTTTTCGATTCTATCTGTCATAAAGCCGCTCTAATGTCCTTCACCAACATCATCCTCTGTCACAAATCTGAAGCAAAAGGGTAGTCATTAGTCTGGAAAACGAACAGGAGAGGAGGTGGGAGGAAACAACTCAGTTTCCATTGAGCTGAGGTAAGTAAATAGCTGTAGAAACTGGAATACCGTGACTTCAGAGACACTGAAGCCAAGCCTTACCGTCAACATGGACATCATGATCCGTGAAACAAGGATACGGCTACATGCATAACCTCTTCTTAGATCAGTGGTCCGGTAAACCGGGACTGATGAAACTATCATTGATCATCAATAAGCAGCAAGAATCAAAGGTAGATACTAGTTTATGCTGATGACAGGCATGCAAAAGTAAGACAAAATAAGCAGTAAATACAGCATTATTGTCTAACAACTGGATTCTCTTGCAGATACATCATGTTTAAGGAGACTCACCTGAGTTTGATCTCTGCAGGGCCTTACAATTTCACTGTAACGGGATCGATCGATGGCAAGTTCGAGTACGGCTACATGGTCACAGTGAAAATTGGGTCTGAGATACTGCGGGGTGTGCTGTATCATGTCCAACAGCCTTCTGCAGCAGCCTCTTCCTCTTTGGCAGCAGTAGTAAGTGCAGCTCATGAAGCTTCAAACGAACACTGTGCTGCTGCCATGGCAAGAACACGGCGTCGGCGCAGGCGGGGTTGGCGGCGCCGTGATCCCGCCCACCCAAAGCCAAACAGGAGTGCCTACAACTTCTTCTTCGCCGAGAAGCACTCCAAGCTCAAAGTTCTCTACCCTCACAGGGAGAGAGAGTTCAGCAAGATGATAGGAGAGTCCTGGAACAAGCTCAATGAAGAAGAAAGAATGGTGGCTGAGCATTTCTTCGTAATGTGTTGAACACATACCAATCATGGAGTGTCTCACCGCCTGATCTGATATTTTTTCCCAGGTGTATCAGAATCATGGACTCAAGGACAAAGAAAGATACAAGAGAGAGATGCAGGAATACAAGGAGAGGTTGAAGCTTGTGCAGCCAAAGGAAATGGCAGGGGCTGAGCCATCCAAAGCTGCAAGTGAAGAAGTGAAGGGAGTGTCAGCAGATGGACATTGAAGTTAAACCTGAAGCAGTATATGCTGGACATTTTACAGTTCTGCTACCAGCTTAGAATGAAGCCATTGGTTGTAGTTTGTGCATGTATGGATGTATTCTAAAGATGATGAAAGATCAAAATCCATGTTTTGGTGACAAAACTCCTCATGTGTTTGAGTTTTGCCTCAAGCAATTTTAGAATGGGTTTTAATCTACCAAAGGAAGTTATCAACAAATTATCCTCATCTCTAGTATTGTTGTTGAACAAAGTGAATTGTACTACCTGTTCTAGACTCAATATTTTGATCCTATGATGAACACCAGGAAAAATGCTCAGTCGGTGATGCTGGTAGAATGCTTTGCAGATGATTAACCTTAGTACTAATAATGTAAACTAGCAATTACTGCATATTCACTCTAACATGTTAATCACTACCAAAGGTAAATCAATAATCCAAAATGATCCTTTGCAGTGGTATTCATTTTCTACTTCACAGAAACATATATTCTTATTTTACAACATTGAAACAGGTTGAATTACCACTTAGGAAGAAACTTAAGCTGGAACCATCAGTGATCTCTGTGTGGCAATTGTACAGAGACAAGATGTCCTCAATCAGGAGAAAACTGAATACATGCAGAAATAAAAAAGTTTTGTCAGATGCACAATGATTTTGTTTATATCCAGTTCATGTTTGCTAAGAATAACTCATATTAAGGCAAACGACTAAGCCTTTCAACAATTTAGAAACAGAATTTTCCCAAGCATTTTAATGACAATCCCAATAATGCCACAATAAGAACTAAAAATCTTCTGTAATTTGTTAAAATTACTCCCTACACATTCAGCCCTAATAATCTCTATCATATGCCAAAAAAAAAAGTATTTGCTCATTCTTTATTTTCTAAATATACTAAAAAAACCTTCCTAATTTTCATCAAACCCACTAAGAATCTCATATAAATAACTTTACAAAATATTAATACTTAATAATAAAGTTAATAATTAAGATAGTTTTGGTATTTCTGTCAACGTGGGAGCTTGGTGCAGTCGACGAGTGAAGTAACGTCGAAACAAGCTATTCTCAGTCTAATGGTGGAATAAGAAAATTTAAAGTAATTTTGAAGAAAATCTTATACATTAGAAACTGGACAGATTCATCATATGGATTAGTCCATAAGGTATAAATACTATTCCAACTTTGTTGTTAAGGTATATTTCAAGGATTATGACAAATAAAGATTTTTTTGAGAAATACGAAAAAAAAAAGATATCACTCGACAAAAATTCAAAAAAAAAGAGATTATTTATTTATTTATTTATTCTTTTAATTTTGACCGGTTCTCTTACTCAAATTTATATATTTTCCTATCGTTGTGAAATTTCTTTTAGTTTGTAAGCCTCCAGCTCTTATAATTTAGGGAAATTATGGCATCTTACGGAACGTATCTCTGATCCATGCATCAGATGGAGCTCGCCCGACGTGCTACGGGTCAAAGGTCAACACCGCTCATGGTTGATGGGTCAACCCACAGGGTACATCAAGTCCACTTGCCTACATCGATGGCAGCGACAGAGGCGCCAGCAGACAAAACTGGCTGGTGAAGCTGCCGCTGCCAACCCCCACCACCAAAGCCAAGAAGCACAACATCCCCGGCAAACGACGGAGCACGGCACGTCTTGTAGTCTGGTGATTCCCCAACAACACCATCATCCCTTCCTGCTCCTGCTGCCGCCTTCCTCACGCAAACTCGGACGGAAGGCCTCAGCAGGAGCAGCAGCAGCAGCGCCAACGTGACGCTTCTTCATGAAACGCCAAGCCTCTGTTGAATGCAGAAGCATCTGAGACCGGCTTTAGCCACCGGGCACCATCTGTTCCCCAGTTCATGGACCTTCCAAAACCAGCTTGGACTCTCACGTTCTTCCACTGCCATTCGAGAGGGAGAGAGATCATTTATGTCTTACTTTATCAGACGCTGGACGGTAATAAATCAAATGGTTGGGCAAAAGATACGGGAGCGATTAGGTTGTGGTACGGAGAGGATTCGCAGCTTGGGTACGGAGCACAGAACCGCTGCAGCTGACACCTCTCCGCTGCCATCATCATCACCCTACCATCATCGCTCGCCTCCAGAGACGCACACTGCTTCAGAACCTATTAAACGAAAGAGGCAGTAGGCATCAAGATCAGCAGCAATGGGAATTTCCACGGTAGGTAATAATAATTACAGCCACGTCGAAGGTTATTAAGCTATCGATTTCGGACCATTGTAGAGATGTGTGCATGCCATAAAGTCGGTCAGGAAGATGAAAGGTAGTAGGCGTTACGGATGCACGCGTCCCCCGGTTGATAAAGCTGGCTTTGGCTAAGCTGTCCTGTAGCAGCAGCAGTAGTAGTTCCTGCCATGGCTTGTTTTGGAGCCTGGTCTTTGGCTTACTCGCTAACAACACATCAATCTTGATGTCGGAAGAGAAGGAGATGGAGGAGGTGCAGGAGAAGGTTTACCCTGCGCCACAGCATTCCCATGAGGAGGTGGTGAGGGAGAGGCTAGTCTTCATGGATAGCCTGCGCCGTTTCCACTCCTCCATGGCCACCAAGTTCATGTAAGCGATCCCGTTTTTGGCGGTTGATGCTTCTTGCTTGATTTGTTTGATTCATGAGAGCTCTTCTGTGGTGGTGGAGCAGGATTCCGGTGATTGGAGGGAAGGAGCTGGACTTGCACCTCTTGTACGTGGAGGTGACTCGAAGAGGTGGCCTCGCAAAGGTTGATCGTCTCGCCCCTCATGATTCGTTTGTACTGATTCCAACCCTCTGGAGTGGGGAGAGAGCGAGATCATTCAGTGTCTGTAACTGGTGGAAGCAGGTGATCGAGGAGAAGAAGTGGCGCGAAGTGATTGCGGCGTTCAAGTTCCCTCCCACCACCACCAGTGCTTCCTTCGTCCTGCGGCGGTACTACTTGAGCTTGCTCCACCACTACGAGCAGGTCTACTACTTCCGGACACAGGGGCCTCTGATTCCTCCCGCAGGTAATTAAGATGCGGTTCTCATCGGTCGCTCGATTACTATGCTTCGGACAATATCATCATGCTCCCGAGTGGTGGTAGCAGCTTCTTCTCAGACGAGGACGCCGCCCAGTAAGCTCGACCACAGTGTCGTCGTCTCTGACTCCACCGTGCAGACACCCAAATCCCGGAAAAGATGCCTTCCTGAGCCACAAAACAAAGGTGAAATCACTAAAATCGGAGCTGTTTTCGATTCTATCTGTCATAAAGCCGCTCTAATGTCCTTCACCAACATCATCCTCTGTCACAAATCTGAAGCAAAAGGGTAGTCATTAGTCTGGAAAACGAACAGGAGAGGAGGTGGGAGGAAACAACTCAGTTTCCATTGAGCTGAGGTAAGTAAATAGCTGTAGAAACTGGAATACCGTGACTTCAGAGACACTGAAGCCAAGCCTTACCGTCAACATGGACATCATGATCCGTGAAACAAGGATACGGCTACATGCATAACCTCTTCTTAGATCAGTGGTCCGGTAAACCGGGATTGATGAAACTATCATTGATCATCAATAAGCAGCAAGAATCAAAGGTAGATACTAGTTTATGCTGATGACAGGCATGCAAAAGTAAGACAAAATAAGCAGTAAATACAGCATTATTGTCTAACAACTGGATTCTCTCGCAGATACATCATGTTTAAGGAGACTCACCTGAGTTTGATCTCTGCAGGGCCTTACAATTTCACTGTAACGGGATCGATCGATGGCAAGTTCGAGTACGGCTACATGGTCACAGTGAAAATTGGGTCTGAGATACTGCGGGGTGTGCTGTATCATGTCCAACAGCCTTCTGCAGCAGCCTCTTCCTCTTTGGCAGCAGTAGTAAGTGCAGCTCATGAAGCTTCAAACGAACACTGTGCTGCTGCCATGGCAAGAACACGGCGTCGGCGCAGGCGGGGTTGGCGGCGCCGTGATCCCGCCCACCCAAAGCCAAACAGGAGTGCCTACAACTTCTTCTTCGCCGAGAAGCACTCCAAGCTCAAAGTTCTCTACCCTCACAGGGAGAGAGAGTTCAGCAAGATGATAGGAGAGTCCTGGAACAAGCTCAATGAAGAAGAAAGAATGGTGGCTGAGCATTTCTTCGTAATGTGTTGAACACATACCAATCATGGAGTGTCTCACCGCCTGATCTGATATTTTTTCCCAGGTGTATCAGAATCATGGACTCAAGGACAAAGAAAGATACAAGAGAGAGATGCAGGAATACAAGGAGAGGTTGAAGCTTGTGCAGCCAAAGGAAATGGCAGGGGCTGAGCCATCCAAAGCTGCAAGTGAAGAAGTGAAGGGAGTGTCAGCAGATGGACATTGAAGTTAAACCTGAAGCAGTATATGCTGGACATTTTACAGTTCTGCTACCAGCTTAGAATGAAGCCATTGGTTGTAGTTTGTGCATGTATGGATGTATTCTAAAGATGATGAAAGATCAAAATCCATGTTTTGGTGACAAAACTCCTCATGTGTTTGAGTTTTGCCTCAAGCAATTTTAGAATGGGTTTTAATCTACCAAAGGAAGTTATCAACAAATTATCCTCATCTCTAGTATTGTTGTTGAACAAAGTGAATTGTACTACCTGTTCTAGACTCAATATTTTGATCCTATGATGAACACCAGGAAAAATGCTCAGTCGGTGATGCTGGTAGAATGCTTTGCAGATGATTAACCTTAGTACTAATAATGTAAACTAGCAATTACTGCATATTCACTCTAACATGTTAATCACTACCAAAGGTAAATCAATAATCCAAAATGATCCTTTGCAGTGGTATTCATTTTCTACTTCACAGAAACATATATTCTTATTTTACAACATTGAAACAGGTTGAATTACCACTTAGGAAGAAACTTAAGCTGGAACCATCAGTGATCTCTGTGTGGCAATTGTACAGAGACAAGATGTCCTCAATCAGGAGAAAACTGAATACATGCAGAAATAAAAAAGTTTTGTCAGATGCACAATGATTTTGTTTATATCCAGTTCATGTTTGCTAAGAATAACTCATATTAAGGCAAACGACTAAGCCTTTCAACAATTTAGAAACAGAATTTTCCCAAGCATTTTAATGACAATCCCAATAATGCCACAATAAGAACTAAAAATCTTCTGTAATTTGTTAAAATTACTCCCTACACATTCAGCCCTAATAATCTCTAGGCAAGTTCGAGTACGGCTACATGGTCACAGTGAAAATTGGGTCTGAGATACTGCGGGGTGTGCTGTATCATGTCCAACAGCCTTCTGCAGCAGCCTCTTCCTCTTTGGCAGCAGTAGTAAGTGCAGCTCATGAAGCTTCAAACGAACACTGTGCTGCTGCCATGGCAAGAACACGGCGTCGGCGCAGGCGGGGTTGGCGGCGCCGTGATCCCGCCCACCCAAAGCCAAACAGGAGTGCCTACAACTTCTTCTTCGCCGAGAAGCACTCCAAGCTCAAAGTTCTCTACCCTCACAGGGAGAGAGAGTTCAGCAAGATGATAGGAGAGTCCTGGAACAAGCTCAATGAAGAAGAAAGAATGGTGGCTGAGCATTTCTTCGTAATGTGTTGAACACATAACCAATCATGGAGTGTCTCACCGCCTGATCTGATGTTTTTTCCCAGGTGTATCAGAATCATGGACTCAAGGACAAAGAAAGATACAAGAGAGAGATGCAGGAATACAAGGAGAGGTTGAAGCTTGTGCAGCCAAAGGAAATGGCAGGGGCTGAGCCATCCAAAGCTGCAAGTGAAGAAGTGAAGGGAGTGTCAGCAGATGGACATTGAAGTTAAACCTGAAGCAGTATATGCTGGACATTTTACAGTTCTGCTACCAGCTTAGAATGAAGCCATTGGTTGTAGTTTGTGCATGTATGGATGTATTCTAAAGATGATGAAAGTTCAAAATCCATGTTTTGGTGACAAAACTCCTCATGTGTTTGAGTTTTGCCTCAAGCAATTTTAGAATGGGTTTTAATCTACCAAAGGAAGTTATCAACAAATTATCCTCATCTCTAGTATTGTTGTTGAACAAAGTGAATTGTACTACCTGTTCTAGACTCAATATTTTGATCCTATGATGAACACCAGGAAAAATGCTCAGTCGGTGATGCTGGTAGAATGCTTTGCAGATGATTAACCTTAGTACTAATAATGTAAACTAGCAATTACTGCATATTCACTCTAACATGTTAATCACTACCAAAGGTAAATCAATAATCCAAAATGATCCTTTGCAGTGGTATTCATTTTCTACTTCACAGAAACATATATTCTTATTTTACAACATTGAAACAGGTTGAATTACCACTTAGGAAGAAACTTAAGCTGGAACCATCAGTGATCTCTGTGTGGCAATTGTACAGAGACAAGATGTCCTCAATCAGGAGAAAACTGAATACATGCAGAAATAAAAAAGTTTTGTCAGATGCACAATGATTTTGTTTATATCCAGTTCATGTTTGCTAAGAATAACTCATATTAAGGCAAACGACTAAGCCTTTCAACAATTTAGAAACAGAATTTTCCCAAGCATTTTAATGACAATCCCAACAATGCCACAATAAGAACTAAAAATCTTCTGTAATTTGTTAAAATTACTCCCTACACATTCAGCCCTAATAATCTCTATCATATGCCACAAAAAAATTTGTGGAATTGATATCATTGAAGCTTGTTATTCTCAAGATTGGTTCGAAGACTTGGGATCTGATTAAATATAACCTTTCGAAAGGGCAATGTAGGAGGAGTCCAGTCTACTTGATTGGGATCTAGAAGAATTATCTATCTGTTTTAAGGACCCTGAAGCAGATTCATTCCTTATTATTCTACTTTAGCTGTCCATGAGCAGATTCATTCCTTATTTTTCTACTTTAGCTGTCCATGTTTGAACATCAAGTCATAATGTCACCGGAAGCATGATGCTGACGTTCATCAGAAAGTATATAGCAACAAAATGCCCAAGTAATACATTTTATCAAATATTATCCTGAAGAGGTTTTTCATTCAAATTTTTGTGGTCTTGATCAGGTATCTTACTAGGTTAAAAACATATGAAAATACATATACCAGGAAAAAGATCTTTTCATATGTTCCGTCATCTCATAACTGACATGACATAGAAATTGAGTTTCAAATAGGTATTGATAGGGATAATCCCATCCCATTCCAAATCATTCGTTACGGATGCAGACACCTAAGTAAAACTTTGAGTTACCAGCTCCTCGATGATACCGCGTCATGAGCGTGCCTCAATCTGTCTCGCATTAATGGCTAGTGGCATGGTACAGCCTCAGTAATCCCTCTTGCTAGATGAAGGACGAGAAGACCATTCTCTACTTGTACGAAAGGAGAAAGAGAGTTTAATCATAAGGTGATAGCCCCGATAGTCTTTCAAGCGTAGCTCGTCAGTAAGCCACTCGCCTTAATTCCCCCACCTCACCAAGATCAGAGGACAAGAGAATATAGAAAAATTTTCACTATCATGGTCAATCAGTTAACTTGATCTTATCTTCATCAACTAATACGGAGGCCAGTTAGCCTGATCAAGCACCCAAGGATAAAAGCCACCCACCAACTCACATTGGAGGGGGGCTCGACACTTATTCCATTATACAACTTATATCGCTCTCTCTCTCTCTTTCTCTCTCTCTCTCTCTCCCCCCTAATATTTTACACTAATTTAAGTATCGGAGGGGTCGAGCTAGGAAGCCTTCGGTGTCGACTTGTCATGCAGGACCATTGGTGCCCAAGAGATGAGCCTGCTACCGGAAGGCAACCCGACGGTCGAAAAAGGACCAAGTAGCAAAGAAGACCCCGATCCCTCTACTTAACCTCTCTGCTCACAGGCCACAACATCCCTGGTAGACGATCTCTCATGTGGACCTTTTATGCTGGTTTGTCATGTCAACAACCCTATGTAAGCATGGAGGAGACACAAGAATAGACCAACACCTTCGATGGTGAATTAATCGGACCAACTCATCAGTCGATGATATTCGTGAAACCATCCTTCTATGTTAGTCATGCTTCAATTAAGACATTGTAGGTTTATTAAAAAAATATTATAATTAAGAAAAATAGATTCAAAACCACAATGGAAGTCAGCTTATAAACCTTTGTAGAGTTTCAAATAGTATCTTTATTGCTCTAGGAATAAGAACAACCAAATTAGGAGATTTACTTACAATATTTTTTACACTTCAACCTAAATATTATGAACCTATTAGAAACAACATTACTGAGAAAAATTAACTTCAAATCCAATGGAAACCAATTTATGAACCTTAGTATGGTCTTAGATAGATATTTTTATTGATTTAGGAACAAGAACAACCATATAGGAAGATTTCTATGTTTTTATAGTGTTTTTGATACTCCTATCAAAATACTATCGGCTTAATAAAAATAAATACTATAGAAAATTAGACTCATAATGCAATAGAATATAACTTATGAACCTTAGCAGAGTTTCAAATAAATATGTTTATTAGTCTATTGACAAGAACAACTAAATGGGGAGATTTCTATGCTAGTTACAATATTTTTGACATCCTCATCGAAAACACTAAGCCTATTCAAATATCCTATAACTAAAAAATACACTAAAATTCCAATAGAAGCTAACTTATGAACGTTTGTTGGGTTTTAAATAAATATCCTCATTAGTTTATGAATAATAACAAACAAATGACTTTGTTTCTATACTAGTTAGAGCATTTTTAAATAGAATTATAATATTTTTGATACTTTCATAAATATATTATAAATATATCATAAAATACTACAATTGACCGTTACCTTTAGGGATACTATGCAACGGTGACCTTCCAATCCCTAAGAGAATGAATAATGACAGCAACTTTGGATGGGGAGAAGAAAGGTGACAAAAGACTGACCGGAGAAAACATAAAAGAAAAGCCTGCATCGATTAAAGTTTTTGGTCGGAGTCGAGAGAGAAAAGAGTAAAGGGGAGAGGTAAGACCAAGGATAGGGAACCAGAGATGGTAGACAATGATCGATGGGCAAAGAATAGGGGAACCCTTTGGGCCAAATAGGTGGACGATTTGGTTTAAATTGGCGAATAGTTCATCCTATGAACTCCTCGTCCGTAAGAAGGATGAGACTTGCTATAGTTATCGACGGTATTTTGGGATTAAGTCAAAAAAGAGGGCACGTTTAGGGAATATTAAAAAGAAAGAATAGGGTTTACGAAAAACAGATAAACAGGGATTTTGCTCCGAAGATTCGTCCAAATTTTTTAAAAAAAATCTCTAACTTTGAATTTTTTTTACAGATCATTTTTAACTATATGAAAATATTATTTTATCCCTGTAATATTAAAAAATTCTTATTATTTTACCCTTGGTCGCTCGGTCCGTCAAACTTTGCCTATGGTGTTGGTGCTCACCGAGGGTTATGGGCGACAATGAGCTCACACGAGGGCTATAGGGGGTGACTCTGTACGACGAACCCTCGTCCGAGGGCTGTGGGTGAGCGAGAGAGATGATCAACCCTTGCGTAAGGTTGCGGTGGGAAGTCTTGCATGACAAACCCTCGCGTGAGAGTTACGGGTAACAATAGACCCTTGCGTGAGGGCTATGGGCAATAGGGAGATGACGAGGGCTCGTGGGTTGATGAGGGAGGTGGCTAGCCCTCGTGCGAGGGTTGCAGGTGGAGGGAGATGGCCCCACATGATGAGCCCTCACGTAAGGGATGCAAGCGATGATGAGACAACAAGAGCCAACGAGTGAGGCTTCGCATGAGGGGTGCAAGCGGATGGGGACAACCTTGTACGATAAACCCCTTGCATGAGAGCTACGAGCGACAATAAAACGATGAGAGCTAGTGGGTGAAAGGGATATGCCCCACGCAGAAGAGGGGGTTGGCGAGCTCTCGTGCGAGGGTTACAGGTGATGGTGAGATGACAAGGGTTGGCGAGCAAGCGAGGTTACGTGGTGGACGGGGCGAACGACGAGCGGAGAAGCGATAAAATAATTTTTTAGAAAAATTTTTTTTTTAAAAAAATTTAAAACTCGAAACGCTCTGTCGTAGAAACCATATAAATATTTATATAAAAGATGAAATATTCATTAAAAACACAACCACTATTAGTACGTGTGGCCATTAAACTACACACCCAAACTCACTCACTCCACGCAAAATTATACCCTGTTAACCTCTTATCTCTCCTTCCTCCAAAACGCCATCTTTTGACTGCCCACAGCGACACCATCTCGCATTCTGCCCGATCCCAAATGGAGTCCGTCGCGGCATCGGCGGCGATCCCCTCGTCGCCTTCCCACCTCTCCTTCTTCTCTCCCAAGAGAATCGCCCCTCGACGCCAATCCCTTGTCCCGATCGCCTCCAAGAGTAGTTCCCTCCTTCCCTCTTCTTCATCTTCTTGGATTCCATCTGTGACCTAAATTTCCTTTTTTGCCTGCTCTTCAGATAAGGAAGATGAGGCGGATCGTAGTTCCGGATCGTCGCCGTCTCCCCTCTCCTTCTTCTCACCCAAGAGAAGCACCCCGCGACGCCAATCCCTTCTCCCGATCGCCTCCAAGAGTAGTTCTTCCCTTCTCCCCCTCTTCTCCGTCTTGGATTCGATCGGTGACCTAAATCGCCCTTTTCTTTTGCTGCTCTTCAGGTAGGGAAAACGACGCGGATCTCGATTCCGTGTCCGAAAGCACCAGCCTCGTCCCTTTCCTCGGCAATCGCGCCCGCGCACCTCTTTCCCCGTTCCCCAATGTAATTCGCCCGACCCCGCTCCTTTTCTTCTCTTTTTCTGATGCGGGGGTCATGGAAAGAGTTTGTCTTTTGACGTGCAATTCGTGTCTGGTTGTTAGGATACGGCAATGGGCTTGGTTTTGAGCGCGGCGGCTGGAAGAGGGTGGACGACGGGATCCGGAATGGAGGGCCCTCGGATCCCTGCCTACTCCGATTCCGCCGATCAGACTGTTCTCACATTCCCCTGGTCCCTCTACACCAGGTCTCCCCGCCGTCGGATGCGTGTGGCCTTCACCTGCAACGTCTGCGGTCAGCGGACCACTCGTGCCATCAACCCCCATGCATACACCGACGGCACTGTCTTTGTTCAGGTGATCCATGCGATTGTAACTCAAAATGTCTGTTTTTTTCCCTCTATTTGTGTCGGTTGTGCTCTAAATAGGTTTCTGTTTTGCGGTTCTTGGTTTGTGGTTGCATCAGTGCTGCGGCTGCAATGTGTTTCATAAGCTGGTAGACAATCTGAATCTGTTCCACGAGATGAAATGTTATGTGAACCCGAGTTTCCGCTATAAAGGAGATGTGTCATTCAAGTACATGGATGCAGATGATGATCAGAACATCTTTCCCATCTTATAAGTTGGAAGAAGTGGGTAATATAGATATCATATGTGAATATCCATGTTTTTCTTTGTCACTATTGATGACTAACAATAAGTTGATTATAAGATTCTGTTTACATATTGAAATTTACTTGCTTACTGCTGTAAATACCTAAATATACCCATATTGTAGTTTGTAGCACCTATGGCATTTAGTTTTTAAGATATAACTGGTCAATCCTTTACATATACTGTGATGTTTATGTGTATTTGATGTCACAAAACATCTATCAGGCTTCACTAAGTTCAGGCATTTGAGGATATCTAGATCGTGTAGGTTGTACTTATGCATATTTTTCTCCCTTTTTAGTTTCTAAGATATCACTGGTTGATCCTTTACATATGCTGTGATGTTTGTGCATATTTAATATAAGAAGAGGTCTATCAGGCTTCACTAAATTCTGGCGTTTGAGGAATCTAGATTGTGTACATTGTACTTGTGCATGTTTTGATCCTTGAGGAACTCTTGATTGTGTAGTTTGTACTTGGCATCATGGTTGCTTATCGTAGTTCATTTTTACCTTGTTATAAGCATGACTGTGGCATGAAAAAACCTCTCTTTGCTTTCACTGCAGTACCATAGGTGTCTTGAGTGTCATAAATTTAAAAGGAAAGCAGGTTTGGATTGGTGTAGCTTTGACTTTCTGCTGCCTATACCTGATCTTCATGATGCATATCACAAGGATGCAAGGGATTAATGGATATTTGATATGTCCCATGCTTTTTCTACCCCTCTTTGTTTCTCCTTGCTCTTTGCATTGTGGTTTTTTATGTACTTAAAGTGCTCATATTGCATATTGCATGTGGACATTAGGGAGTAACCTTTTTGGCTGTCTGAAAGCATCACTTCCTTTATATACTTTTTTATTCATATATATCAATATATGATTTACTTTAATTCAAATGATGTTACATATTTGCCGGACGTGACAATGGTTAGGTTCTGATAGTAAAGTGCTTCCACAGCCTTGTTGTAGTTGCAACATGCTCAGCGGTTAGAATGCTCTATTTGGAAAAGGAAATTCTTTTTTTAATACCAGAAAGCTAGATATGAGATTCTCTGAAGCCTGAGAAGCAGTGTCTCGGAATTACATTATCTTTATCAACTGCTCACTATGTTGATCAACAATTAATGTTTGGAATGCATTAGTTCAGATTCTACAACGGCATTCTTGGAGGAAGCCGGGTTTGTTCTTTTTTCAGATTAACTCGGGGCATAGTAATAAATATTATGGTTGCAGCTTTACGTATTGTACACTGATCGATGAGTACTGATCCAATTGAAGTCTCATATTTCTTAAACAGTTATGTTTGAAAACTGGTGTCTGTTCAACTTATTGGCATACAATCACACAAGTAAATACAAGCAATGCTGATTGGTTATGGTAACATGACCATGGAAACATGCTGTGTTGGTTGTTGATGGTAACGGATCACACTATGGTTCTTTGTCGTTGGAATTACAAATCATGACCAAAATCTACCTTCAATGATATATTTTATAGTGAATTTATCTGCTGAGTTTGCTAAATCTTGCAGTGCTGACTATACAACAATTGGCTGTTGCATGTGAGTTTAGTGTGATACACTTGGGTATACTTGATAGTTGGTACATACAACTACAGAGGGCATATACTACATAAAGAAGGTAGTATTAGCAAAACTGTCTTCTTGCATCTCTTCTGACTATTCAGGTGGACCAAATAATATTAGTTGGGGGTATCTTGTCCTCTGTCGAGGATATTTGAAGTTATATATTTAGCCGAATAGGAAAACTTTTTTTTGTAAGTGGTAATTATCACAAAGCTCAGACACTCGGCACCGGTTCTCATGCTATCAAATGCAACTTTGTCACTTTTGGATTGGTTTTAAACCATCGGAAGTAACGTAAGCTGTCTCGATGAAATTTTCTGTCAATGTGACATGTCCACAATTCTCATTGATTTATCTGTGTTTTTTTTGTGTGGTTTTTATTCCAATTGTTTGTTGGGGTAAAAGTTCCTTTAAGATTGACATTACTTTCTATGGTATCTTCTTTCTTGCCTCCTTGGCTGAATCCTGCTCACAAGTCTCGAGGGAGATGCAAGTATTAGCATAATACAACAAGAAAAGGTAGAAAATGTGTTATTCCTGGATTTTTTTTACTAAAATTTGACTAAAGGTTCTTTAGTACTCTAGATTTAAGTTTTGGATGGTTTTTCGAACAGGACTAAGAGTATGATTTGTTTAGATGAGTAACTTTGAATCTTTAGTGACTTTAAGTTGGAGTCAGAATGTGTTTTTGATCTAGAGCAGAAGTCATTCACCTCTACAAATTTTCATTAAATCATCAAGAGGTGCATAGCCAGCCAGGAACAAGTAAAAAGTGGAGCATGCATCACCATTGAGAGATTGGTAAAGATTTTTTTCTTCTCTCTAATTGATCTTGCATATGTTGTATCATGATTTATGGAAAAATCAAGTTGTGTTTGTTGGAAGTATTCAAAGTTTATTCTTATTACTGAATATATATTTTCTTTACTTCAATCATGATGTGGATTTTTTTTATCCAGGATATTATATCTATCTGACTAAGTTCTTACCAGCCAAGTAAGCTAGCATTTTCAGCACATTCAATATATGTGGGATGAGGTTAGTTTGCTTTAATGCATTTGTGGTGAATTACTCGTTCTTTTTCTTTACATGTTTTTCCTCTTATTCCAATGGTGTGGTTGTTTTGCTTTCAATAATTTTGGATAAAAATTTCCATTTGAGAAATTATGAGTATTCTAATTATATTTTGATATATGTCTTTATTGTTATCAAATAATATGATCATAGCTCGTGTGATTTTATTATATTCTGATTTGAGAGGTCACAAGAAACATGTTTTAAATATGACTTGATGAAATTAAAAATGAAATAGTAATATATATATATATATATATATTAATTTATTTGTGTTCGTATAATAACCCAAATTACAACCAGACGTTGTAGCTATTTCTTGTTCCTTGTTACTTCTGTTCTTTGTCAATATATATGGAGATGAATCTTCTTAGGATTTGAATTATTTTGCATTAGGGAAGCTCTTGATGAAGTGATTTATCATTAAGTATGATATTCTCTTGTTCTTCATGTTCGGGAGTCATAAAATTATCTTATGGTTCCTCATTTTGGAAAATACTAGGTAGAAGATGGATATATTCACCAAAACATTGCAAGAAATCATGCGCCTGGATTCATACCAATATGTATGTATGTATAATGATAGATTCAATTTAAAGCATGTAGCCATAACATCATTCGTGGATTTATCATTCTCCGTCGATCAAAAAGGTACAAGAGCAAAGCCACCCCTTGACATAAACGTGCAGGATTATTCATTGGTATTATTAGTCAGGCTTAGTGCTACAAATATATATTGTTCAGTACCTAATTGATCAGTTTCTATGAGAACAAAACTAGATACAATAAGAAAAAAAGGGGTGACAAGCTCAGACATTACAGGGGATTTTATCCACCTGATTTCTATCTGAATCTAGAATCTCTCTCCGTCTCCAAATAGACTAGTGTTGCTAGTCTCAAAGCCCTTTTGAAAGAAGAATTTGGTGTTCATCTGCCGATTAGTCTGTGCTTTCTTCATCCTCGTCGCTGGATGATGTGGAGTAAGCTGGTGATGACGGTGAGTAGACTGCACTCGGACTGCAAAATTATAATAGAAATTGAGTCAATTTTGATTGTAGAAGTAATGGGTTCAAACTGTAAACGAAGAATAATGAAGTCTACATAAACCTGTATTGTGGAGAACTTGGGCTGTATTCCGGTCCTGTTCCGGAGTTGGACGGGCTGCAAGTCCCAAAAAAAGAGCCATTAGCTGCATTCTCAATTGGATCGCAATATTTTCCTGCTCTGAGAGAGAGAGAGAGAGAGATTACCTGTCAGGGCTGAATGCAGGACTTGATGGGGAGTAAGATGGAGATGCAGGTGAATACGATGGCGAAGTTGAGCTACATAATGATAGGTCAAATGCAATTGGAATTTACAACACAGCATTACTCAAAAAGGCACTCGAAGCAGTTTGGTACCTGTAGTTTGGAGATGATTGACCATGTTGACCGGACGGAGACAGCCTTGGACTGCTCGGAGGACATGCAACCGAAGGACTGTACTTCGGTGCGGTAGGACTGTAACTTGGAGATACGGGGCTGTATCTGGGAGATGTAGGACTGTATGATGGAGAGCTTGGACTATAGGAAGGTGATGTAGTACTGTAGCTAGGTGATGTTGGAGTGTAAGCTGGAGAGCTAGGGCTGTAACTCGGTGAAGGAGGACTGTAGCGAGGAGATGTCGGAGTGTAAACTGGAGAGCTAGGGCTGTAACTCGGTGAAGAAGGGCTGTAGCGGGGAGATGTAGGGCTGTAACGGGGAGATGTTGGCGAATATGATGGACTTGTGGGAGAGTAAGCAGGACTGGTCGGACTATATGCCGGAGAAGCAGGGCTATAACCCGGAGATGATGATGGGCTATTATAATCCAAGGACGGACCGGGGGAGAAAGCCATCCCAGCAACATAAGGAGAGAACTGAGCAGCCGTGAGGGGTGAAGCACGGATCTGTGGACTCAGCAAGTAACCCGGGGACATCATTCCCTCGTGATAAGATGACGCCCAAGCATAATTGGGTGAAGCAGCAGATGGTGTCGTTCCGAAATCAAATCCACCACCGTCCATCATGTAACTCGGAAGCGGAAGCTCGATCGCCGCCTGTTGCAACATCTGATCATTCAAGTACAGTGCACAGGCTCCGGTTCCGACCGGCGTGAGCTGTCCGACCATAATGTTCTCCGTGACTCCTCTAAGGTGGTCTTCTTCGGAGTACACAGCAGCGTCGAGGAGGATCTCCACGGTTTCCTCGAACGAACATCTCATCAGAGGCCCGGTGTCGTTCCGATTGATGCCATGCCGGGTGATGGCCATTAGGTGGCCTCTGTAGGTCATCGTATCACAAAGAATAGCCAAGTGGCGGTAGTTGACATAAGATCCGTCGAACGATATGACCGCACGCAACTCATCCAAGAGAGCTCGTCGGACAGCCTCGATGCCCAGAACCTCTATAACTTCGACCAAGTGATTGCTGGTGGTCCTCGTTGCATCGACGTCCTCGTGGCACATGACGGCCAAGAGATTGACGCCTTCCGTGTCCAGCATCCACTCCACAGCTCGTTTGAAGCCTTCCTCGTCATCAAACCTACTGATTTTTGCTGACTTGATAAAAACCTTTTTGATCTCAGGGATGCCACGGAGTGCCATTTCGGTCAGCATGTTGCTCTCGATCTTCTTCAGAAATACGTCATCCTCATCCGATGATGATTCATCCTGTACTTCTCGTTTGGGTGCGTCATCGTTCGTGATGCGGATACGGAGCATGAGCTTATCTGCATTATCATCATTAAAGATGCACGTTAAATCATCACCGAACTCGCGATCGATCTTCTCTGCGATGTCCGCCATGGCCAACTTTTTATCCACCATCATCTCACGATTCAGCTCGATACGAAGCAGCCACGCAGATATGTTTTCGGAACCAGTGTCGTCCTCATCCGGCATCTCATAATACGACCTGACGAACTCGACGTCTTCCTCGATGACGGTGCTCCTAGGATCAGGATCGTACCATATCTCGGTCGCGTGCGTAACGCTGCGCAATGTGGTGTATTCCAGTGCACATTGCACGTTCTTGGCCAGCTCTCTCTCGTGCCTGACCTCCGGCTTCAGGTACACACAGAGAGAAGGGGTTTTGATTTGCTTGGCGACATTAATGATCTCCCTCAACCTGGGAACACCGAGAGTGACGTTCTTGGCGCTCACTCCAGCATAGTGGAAAGTGTTGAGGGTCATCTGCGTCGCTGGCTCTCCGATGGATTGGGCAGCCACACAACCGATCATCTCGCCGGGCGCCACTAGCGACTGCACAAACCGGGATTCTATCTCGCCGATGACCCATTCGAATGCCTCACGAGTAAGCCTGTACTCCTTCATCACACGTTTGCTGGCTAACGTGCTACGCAGTAAGATACCGAAGAGTAAAGTCGCATTCCTCTGAGCCTCCATGCTCAAAAAATCATCGCCGGGAACGACTTTCAGCCGTTCTTGCAACTTGTCGACTGCGTCCACGATCTCCATCGGGTGCATATCAGATGGCCTTCTCGGATCGATCTTGAACGTCTTTTGTGCATTCCAGACGAGTCTTTTGAGATTCACGGGCATATGCATCGTGGCATCGCCGGTGGTGGCGATCTCAGTGCCGAGTAGGTACCGATCCGCCTCTAATTTCTGAACCTCGGCATCGAACACATCTCTGCATTCAGGGATGGTTTTCAGATCCTCAACGTGCTCCTCCTGCAGGTAGCTAGGATTCCAGCGGACATCATCCAGCTGGTACCTGAAAACGCTCTCGAATTCTGTCTTTCTCATCCTCAACGAATCCAACTTCTGTGACTCGATCCAAACAGCATCTACACCATCTTCTCCGTATAAGAACTGAATGACGTCCCCTAGAGAATTCCTCACGGTACCATCGTACGTGACCACTATATCCTCCATCGCCTTCACGAGACGACGCTGAATGTAGCCGGTCTCGGAAGTCTTGACGGCGGTATCGACCAGACCTTCCCTACCTCCCATGGCATGGAAGAAGAATTCTTGTGGTGTCAAACCGCGAAGGTAAGAGTTCTCCACGAAACCGCGGCTTTCAGGCCCGTAGTCATCTTTAGTAAAGTGAGGCAATGTTCGATCCACGAACCCAAATGGAATTCGTTTGCCCTCGACATTCTGCTGCCCCACGCAGGCGGTCATCTGTGAGATGTTGATAAAGCTACCCTTCGAACCTGCAGTAACCATGGCCTTCAGGTTGTTGCTCTCGGATAAGCTCTTCTGGCCGCTACTGCCGGCATCATCACGGGCCCTGTTCAGAACCTGAGAGGCAGCAAAGTGGGTGTCGTTGAGTGGATGGACGAACACGATATCTTACGTAAAAGGGTTCACGTGTGGAGCACCTGGTTGACTCTATTCTCGAATGACTCCATCATCGTTCGCCCGGGCTCAGCTTCCAATTGCTTTTCCTGCGCAAGCTTGATGAGTTCTTTGACATCATTTTTAGCTTTTGATATCGTTTCGTTGATCTTCTCCATGGTTGCCGCGTCGGCAATCGTGTCTCCGATTCCCATACTAAAGCCATTCTGCAGCAGCCAGTGGTTCACGAGCCACTGCGCGTGCCCCAGAAACTTGCGAGCTGCATCCGGCCCGACTTCTTCCCTGCAATGCAAGTACGAGCGCACCAAATGACGAACGAGGCAAAAGTCATCGATGCCCTCATCGCTTGCACAGCGACGCTTACCAGATGACGTGAATGAGGCTTCCGGGAGATGTTCCTAGTGTTTTCCTGCAAAGGGTGCCCGAGAGAAGCTCCCCCTTCTCGATCCTAACGACGGTATCTCCTGGAGTGACGAAACCAGTCTCTGTTTCTGCGTGCCATCCTGAAAATTTCATCAGATTTATTTGCTTGGGGATGATAAGGTTGAAAACTTGCTTCCCCGTCCACAGCGGCCTCGGTTTCAGTACGGCAGGAGCGGGTATCTTTCCATCGAAGTCTTCCCACCACATCAACATGTTCATGAAGACATCCTGCATGCCACAAACACAAACGAAGTAAACGACCCCCAACATTTCTCGATCAGATGCAAGAAAAGGGCACCTTTTCTATGAAGGTATCCCTCGTGGTGATCTTGCGACATCCGAGGAGGGTATCCTGGACGATACCCATAACAGGGCGATTCGATTGAGGCGAGACGATACACTTGGGAACCATCATTAGCTCCATGACTTCTGCTCTGGTTTCCAAAGACTGAGGAACGTGCATGTTCATTTCATCTCCATCAAAGTCAGCATTATATGGCGTGGTGACACAAAGATTCAGGCGAAAAGTGGAGTGAGGCATAAGTTTTATCCGGTGACCCATAATGGACATCTTGTGGAGACTCGGCTGCCGGTTGAAGAGAACGTAGTCGCCGTCACGTAAATGGCGTTCAACCTGCGAAAAGAAACAGAGTTATTACTGTAGCAACCAAAAACAAAAAAATAAACCCTCGGTCGAACAACACGAGCCTTGTATCCGAGCTCCAAATGGCGATCGCTGCTTTTCTTCACGTATCGAAGATCGAGCCTTTGACCGTCGTCCCGTATGATGTAATTTGCGCCGGGCGTTCCGGGAGGAGGATGCGGACCATTTTCCACGAGTTCCCGCAGTCTGAAAGAGAAGCCATCATTCGTTAGACAAACAGTTCGTGCGACATAAGGGGCGAGCCAATCGAATACCTCTCGATGTTGTATGGGGTCACAGTTTCCGGGTACGTTAGGTTCGAAGCTATGCTCCAAGGAACGCCCAGTTCGTCGATGTTAATCGTCGGGTCCGGCGTGATGACCGTTCGTGCGGAAAAGTTGACGCGCTTTCCCATCAAATTACCTCTGATTCGACCGCCTTTACCCTTCAGTCTACTGAAAATAGATTTGATGGGTCGTCCTAACCGATGCGTCGCCTGCACAAAGCAACATCATGAATTCCAGATGATCAAACGTACATACCAATCCGAAGGAAACACCACATCACCGGTAAACACATACTGTTGGCTGACCCGGAAGCTCATTATCAAAGTAAGTGGCGATGTGAAATTGCAACACTTGGGCAAGCTCGGAGATGAAGTGAGCAGGAGCTCCGCTCCTTTCCTGCTGCCTCAAATTCTCGTTATGCCTAATTATCATTGCCAACTGATGAGTCAAATCGTCCTGCTCGGAATCGGAGGGAAGCACGTCAAGAAACATGACAGCAGCGGACAATGACTGCAGCCAGACAATGCACGAACTCACCTCGCTCCTCAAGGACGAATCCGTCATCACAGAAGGTCTCACGAGAGGCGGAGGAACCGGAAGGACTTGCAATATCATCCAATCTGGACGGGAATATTTAGGATCGAGACCTAGCAGCAGACAATCCTCATCGCTTATCCTCTCGAGAACGCTGAGAACCTGCGCAAACCGATTTGGAAGTACTCATCATATGTTCTCTACATAATTAATTCACCAAGAATATTAAGAGCGAGGTAAGGTACCGTCTCGGCAGACAGGACTAGTTTTCGTTCAGATGGTTCGAGACGGTCTTCTTGTTCGTCCGATTTCCTTCTTGAGTCTTTATATTCGGCGACCATCTTCAAGCCATCAATGGTTATAATTGGCTGCCGGGCACCACACCCGACCCGGCTCTTCTCTGTTGGTCCTGGTGAATCTTGTTGACCCTGGAGACCGATATCATCACCACCAGAGCATTTCTTCTTGCTTTTACAGGCAACATATATTCTCTGCAACCTATTTTTCGGGTTCCGAATTTTCAGAGCTTCCTTGAACTTGGGATCATCCTGAGACGAAGCAGAAAGGCAGTGACAAGAAGGTCGTGCTTAAAAGGATGCTGGCTGACAGGTCCATCCAAAACCAAACAACAAGAAGAAAGGACCAAGACACCGTTCAAATGTCAGACCAAAAGAAATCCAAGAGCAATTCATCTAAACCATAAAGAGAAAGTGATGAAGACGGAGGATGGAATCAATATTTAAAGTAATAATGATTTCGAAATTTCAATTTTTGGTAAATAAGTCTCGTATATTACAACAATATACCTTATTTTAATTTTACTAAAAGATTTTATTTTTCCTCTTTGGTCTTCCTACTTCAAGTAAATCATTCGATCGTAGGTGAAAGGAGGCGAGCAAGCAAGTTGATCCTCTTACGAGGCGTCGTCGGCGTACCTCATCAACGAGGATCTTGGAGCAATTGAAGCAGACGGAGCGCATGATAAGTAGCACCGTCTTGAGGAACCCGACGTGGAACATGGGCTTGGCAAGCTCGAGGTGGCCGAAGTGGCCGGGGCACTCCGCCATGTTACCCTTGCAGGTCTCGCAGCTCATCCTCCGGTCCACCGTCCCGAGCCGCGGGTCGCTTAGCCCCCCGAGCTTGGGCTTCCCCCGCTCCGTCGTCGCGCCATGCACGATCTGCACCACCGACATATGCCGCTGCCACACCACACCCCAAACGACACCGAGGTCAATAAACCAGGGAATTCCGAGCATCGACGGAACCCTTAATCGAGAAAAGATGAGGTTCGAGGGGATTACAATTTCTTCGGGGCTGAGGATCCCGAACTGTACTGCGCCGACCATGGCGACGTCGGCCGGGGAGTAAGGGAATCGCATGTCCATGGCTGGAAATCGTGGGAGAAACCACAGTTTCGAGTAGGGTATTTAGCTAGCGAGAGAAGGACTCCTGGAGTTCGAATTCCTGCGAGAATAGATAGTTGGATCTCTCCCTTCTCGCCGAGAGGATGGTAAGCGAAACGAGAAACGGAGGGGATGAGGCGGCGGTATTTATAGACGGAGGGGAAGGTGAGCTGGTGATGGCCGACGTGGACGTCAATCTTGAGGATATTTGAATATGAGGATTTTATTTATTTATTTATTTATTTTTTGAATCGAAAATAAAATATGATAAATAACTTTAATTGGAAAGGTATTATGAGTGCACTTCTACTTGAAATAAATAGTTTAATGTTCCAAATTGGGGTGGGGTGGGTACCACAAAAAGTTTGGTTATAATCATTTCATATGAATATATATATTTTTTTGGGGGAAAATTATGGATGTCTAATAGCCGTATTACCTTTTTAAAATTAGAGTAACTTACCCACAAAGTCGTCCCTTCCTTCTTAGAATTTATCTCGATGCACTATAATACTTCAAAAACCCCGTCAATTGATTCATTGAATCGCCCGTCTAAATGAATCTAATCGGTTCGTACCCGTCAAATTGGACTTCAATTTTTTTTAATTAATTTTTCAAGAAATATAAAAATAACTAATTTTATCATATTTTCTTTGGTCTTATCTTAAGTGAGTTGCATAAATTTTATTACACTTGTAAATATATCTCCGTTATAGAATTAATATGAAAATATATCAAATTATACTATAAAAATCTTTAAAATAAAATTGGAAAAAAAATAATAATAGAGTAACTATTTATATCACATTTTCCTTCCTTTGATCATTTGAAGTGAGTCTCATAAGTTTTATAGTGTTACAGAATCAATCAAATGTAGTTCGATGATTTTATAGAATTTGTCCAATCTATTTTAATTTTTAACATTGATGACAAATATGGTATAATTATAATGATTCTATTTTTTTATTTTATGTGATTTTAGTATTTTTAAATTAAATTAGATATTATACGTAACTTCAACTCCTTCGATGGATGTTTGATCGACATTGAATATGTAAGAAGAAAACAAGATCGAGGACATCTCAGATATTTTTTTAGGAAGTCTTGAATTCTTGAAGAGTCCATAAGCTCCAGATGTCTGAATACTTTGAAACAACTTGAAAGTATACAAGGAGAAAACAAAGTCAAAATCCAATTTATAAGGGCCAAGTGGCCCCTAGGTTACCATTGTCCGATCGTTCAAAGACCTGACAATCCTTTGGAAATAAGAAGACGATAGCTCCATAACGATTTTTATTGGGCAATGTGTGAAATATCAGGCCATCGTTGTAGCATGCTAAAGATTAGATTTTTCTCAATTTGGTATTGTCGATGATATGACACTTGTGGAAAACCGAGGTGATAGGAACAACTCGTACACATTAATCAGACTCATCGATGAAATTGTCACACAACCACTCATTACAAACCAAACATCCATGGGATGCATAGCACTAAGAAGCAATAAGATACTGACCCTCTGACACCAGTATGGCCAAATTGACTCGAAATGCTATCTTTGATGTCAACATGATCGAATTGATCTAAAGTACTAATATCTAATTCTAACATAGTTGAATCAACCTGAAGCTCTATCTTTGATGCTAGTGAGGTAGAATCGACCCAAAGCAAATCTATGATGCCCAAGTGACTAAGTTATTCCTAAAATATTATTTTAACAATCTAGATATAGCTCGATAGCTCGTTGGAGGTGCCTTATTGAGAATGCGCCTCATATAATTTTTATAGGATCTTAATTTAGTGAATCGACATCCTTGACACTAAATTCTGATATAATTCGAGAAGGGATTATTGTTGAATCTAAATCATCCTCCATGTTAAATAATCTAATTCATCTGAATTTTCACAAGTAATTAATGATTAATATATAGCTTATGATCCAAATTCATTTAAACAAACTTATGAATGCAAGAGGTGGATCCATATCCAAGGTTTAGATTTAAACCATATAGTTTGAAGAGAAAAAAAAATTTCCAAGGCCATCTAAAGAATGAAAAAATAATAATATCCTTGTTGAGATATTCAAGTTGGTTAGTATATTATTATACAAAATGATAATCTTAAGTTCAAATCCATCTGTGAGTGTTACGTATATTATTTAATATAATAAAATTTTATTTTATTTTTTAAAAGGATAAATAATTAGTTTGAAGTAATTTTTCTCATGAATATTGAATTCAAAAATAAGATTTATTAAGTATACCGAACGTGAACTATTTCATCAAAACCCACACACCTCTTATTTTTGGAATATCCGTCGACAGCCCTTATCTTTTGCAAACACCTAAACTGTCCTCCTTTCAAAAAATAGCTTTGTTTTCTTAGCTATATTATTTTTTTTAATGGGTTGTGCTGTTTTATTTTTGTAATATAGAAGACTGTATATTTATTCAAAAATATTGTAATTAAAGTTTAATTACTTTAAGTTCTCATCATCCTTAATTATTAATCTTATCATATATGTTAAGTTTTATGGTACTTTTATGTTTATTTGCTATATAAAATAAAAATAAAAAGGGTGAGAAACAAACTTATAGTGTTTTTTCTATATATATATATATATATGTATATATATATATGTATATATATATATATACTAAACCAAAACATTATGAGTATTAAAATATGTACTACAGTGAACCTAATGGTTGAATTATTATGAATTTGTCTTTCTCATATTATTAGTAAGACGAAGAAACAAAAATGATTCCAATCTGAATTTAGACGAAAATAATAAATACCTACTTATTATTATTATTATTTTGGTTGGTTCGAGAGAACGATGATAGGAAAATAATTTATAGTAAACGAATTTCCACTTTTGATAAAAACTTCTCTATCTACTCCAAATAACCCTCCTGTATCATCATAATTATATAAATAATAAATATACAATATCCAAAATCTAAATTACAAAAGCACTCTTTTGACAAATCAAAGTTATTTAATATGCCAAAACAAATCATTGTCCGTATATTTTCAAGTTTAGATTTTTATTATACGTTAGGAAGCAGATAACATCTTCATTTAGTCCAATATAGAATTATAATAATTCAAGATCTCATAAATATACAATTATTAACTTTAGTTTACTTATTTTTTTTAAGATTATAATCAACCTTATATAAATGCACTTTTTATCTTTTTATTAAAAATAATTTAATTTAAATACTAGTCCTAGGATTGAGGGTATGACTAAGATTAGCACTCAAGAGGGGGCATGACTTCGAGTTTCAAGGAGGCTACAACTCTTTTGATTTATAAGATACTCAAGATAGGACATGACTTAGAGCTTTTAAGGAGGCAACAACTCTTTAGATTTATAGGTTTGAGGGTATCTTGAGTTCTTAATCTAATTAAGACTTATTAGTTTTGATTGACCATATAGGAATTGTTAGATACTACTCTAGTTGGCTAAGGGCTACTCTAATTCTAGTCCTAGCATTGGGATTGAGCTAACTTATTGATGCTTTTCTCTTTCTTTTATGGCTTGAGATAGGGCAAAAGTGATGGATGTTTAGGACCTTCCTTATAAGATTAGTGCACAACATTCTTCTACTACAAGTAGGAGTGTGCCTCCCTTGTTTCTTGGCTATTCTTATTTGGGTGAGAATTATCCTAATTATAGTTCTACTATGATTGAGATTGAGATGTGTGAATTATTATAATATAGGCTTTGCTTGATTGAATAAGATCTTAAGGCTTTAAGAGGTCATTAGATAGAGATCGATCTCGAGTAGTATTGAGATCATTGCTTATCATATTATAGAAATTTAACCTTAATGTTATCTTTAAGAGTTTTAATTTTTTTAAAATCATAAAATAACAATGAAACAAAAAAATATAAATATGTATAGTCTTTTTTTAAGCAGTCAAATATTTGAGAGTTTTAAGACCTATTAAAACCCTGAAAATTATTTTATAATATTTTTTTTATTAAAAATGATCCAAAATATGATGACATTCAGCCTTTTTTTAGAATTAATATAAAAATTATTTTATAATAATTTTGGCTCATAATTTTTTTTGTGTGATCCTAGTATAGCCTTTATTGAATATAGTGCCTTTTTAGTCTTGCATATTATAAAAATAGAGGCTTAATGTTTCTGTCTTTATTTTTGTCTTAGTCTTCAAGCTTAAGTACATTTGGTATTAGATGATCGATCACCTTATTTTTTTCTCTTTTTTTTTATTACAATATAAGAAATTACATTCTCTTCGTACTCACTCAAATTTTAGCTTTGCGTCCAGATGATTTTCCTATTTCTTACTCAGATTTTGACTCTCACATAGTGTCTATCCCAGTGGTTTATTTTTATTCATTCAAATCCTATTTTGACCGATTCAATCTTTTTTTTATTTTTAACTTATTTAGATAAGATCTTATCCACTATCAAGATTAACAAATATTAAATTAAATATCAATTTAATTTAGAAACTTAAATTATTCGATCGTGGATCAATCATAAGCATAGTGCATATAACATAACTCCCTCGATCTTGACCTTTTAATACCCAAAGTTTTTGATATCAAATTCTTTTTTGCTTTTACTAATTACATGGTTATTGGATAAAGAAGTCGTACGCGAAGGAAGGTGGTGGACTCACCCGTCTGCTGTGCGGAGCAAATCGGAGGAAGAAGATACAACAAGTCTCCATCCAATTAGTTGTCAGGTTTTGGAGTCATCTATCTCCTACCTATGACTTCATCTTGTTGCCTATACTAATGTAATTGTTGGTTTCCGGGGGCCGGCGGCAGACTGCAGCAGCCGAGCCCACACGATCGGATAATGTGGCTTCCTCCTCCTGCTCGCTCACCCATCATCCACCTGGACTTCTCGGTCGGCTTTGTTGATCTTTGATGCTTCTTGGTCTTATGCTCTTTGTACACTTGGGATGCCCAGCTAGCTCTGAAAGATCCGAGTTTCTATCGGATTTACTGTATTACGTGGACATCAAATCAAATCAAATCGATGTGACGCGGCACAACATCATCCACGATCATGGTTCTCGGTGCGGTGATCGCCTGCGATCGTTTTGGCGTGGCATGAGCTCGGTGACCCCAATTATGCGTCGAGAGGTGGACGACGATGGACGAGACGTCGACCGCTAATCTTTTGGTCACTTCATCATCAAGGTCTAGAAATCTAGCTTAACAATATATGTAATTAGAGGCAAAGCACCGAGAGAAAAAAGAAAAACTATCTCATTCGTATATGTTCTTGCGTCTTTGGATTTGCTCGAACGAAGTGGGTTACGTTGGATTAGAAGACTCGGTAATTCCAATTAGCGGACGTTATAGCGCTGTTGGTGATCACGAAATCCAAGCCATCGTTGCTGCTAGATACGGACAAAGCGCACCGATTGATGGATCCCATGTGGTCTGTTTCTTAAAGATACGTGATAAGATTCTTCCAAGTGGTCGGTCGTCGTTTACGGCCGTCTCCTCCGCACTCGAGCCACTGCCCGCCATGGAACAAAGACAAAAGCACGAGGTGGCCTTTCCCTCGGTCATCAAAGTCCCGACCCAGTGCGGCGAGAAGCCCGAGGCAGAGTCTCCATGGGCGCCCCCCGGCCCGCGGCCAAAGCACCTCCGAACAGGAAGTCCACCACCCTCCGTTGCCTCTTCGAGCTGGACTCCGTCGCCCACGACGCCCCCCTGCCGCCCCCCTCCGCTGATGCCGAGGTCGACGAGCTTCTTTCCTCGATATCCCGCTGCGCCGACCCGACGTTGGAGTCGCCGTCGCAGCAGAAGGAGGTCAAGCGCCAGCAGCTGTCCCGCGTGCTCTCCGCCGTCCGTGGCGCCACGCGGCCGCTCGACGACACGGTGTGGCCTCCCCTCGTCTTCATGCTCTCCGCCAACCTCTTCCGCTCGCTGGCCCCGCCGGCGAGGCCCTGCTTGCCGCCGGACCTGTACGAGGAGGACGGCCCCGCGATGAGCTTTGCCCCCTCGTGGCCGCACCTGCACATCGTCTACGACATCCTGGCGGCGCTGGTGGCAAGCGCCGACGCCAAGGTCCTGCGCAGGCACCTCGACCGCGCCTTCCTCCGCGGCCTCCTCGCTCTGTTCCAGTCCGAGGACCCGCGGGAGCGCGACCGCCTCAAGAACGTGTTCCACCAGATCTACTCCATGCTCGCCTCCGACCGCTCCTTCATGCGGAAGTCCATGAACAACGTGCTCCTCCGCTACGTGTTCGACGGGGAGCGGCATTACGGCATCGGGGAGCTGCTGGAGATATGGGGCAGCATCATCAACGGGTTCGCCGTGCCGCTCAAGGAGGAGCACAGGCTGTTCCTGACGAGGGTGCTGCTGCCGCTGCACAAACCCAGGGGGATCGGCGCCTACCACCGGCAGCTGTCCTATTGCGTGAGCCAGTTCGTGCACAAGGAGCCGGGCCTCGGGGAGGAGGTGGTGAAGGGCATCTTGAAGCACTGGCCTGTCACCAATTGCCAGAAAGAGGTGCTGCTTCTCGGGGAGCTGGAGGACCTGTTGGAGAGCTTGGATCCCCCGCAGTTCGAGAGGCTGGCGCCGCCGCTCTGCGCTCGGATCGCCCGGTGCTCAAACAGCGCCAGCTCTCAGGTGATGATGCCCTGTTGCCTTGTTGTTCTAAAGACAATAGCTCAACATCCTGCAATTACAATAATAATTGTGCCCTTTCCTTCCTGACATCTTAAGCTTGGGGATTACCGGGAAACCCAATCAGAAAGGTATCAGATGAAATCATGAGTCTAAAACTCGAATCCGCCTCTCTCTTTTTCGTATGGTATTTGATTAACATTCTTGCGACGCCATTCTCTTTAATTAGTCCTGATCTGGCTTGCGTGTGAGAGAGGATGTTAGAGTTCGATATACGTCTGGAAAGTAGCAGTCACTCTGAATCTTAGGCATCCAAATCCTTTGGCGTGACAACTATGAGTTCTAGACATCTACCATCCTACCCTCGACCGAAGAAGAAGAAGAAGAAGTAATTCCGCTTTTTCGCGAATGGATAGTTTAATTATGGTATGATAGAGTAGAACCATCATGTATGCCTTGTCATCTCTGCTTCCATTGAAATGTTCATCTGCTGCAATTTTCACTGATTTCATCATACGCCATTAGTTCGATGAATTATCTTCCTTCACTTAATTTATTGGACAATTATCCACAATCGGACTGATGTTCCGGATCGATGTGTTCAGTGCATTAATCAGAGTTCAAACCTTAAGATTTAAACTCTGGAGCACTTCAAAATGCCACATTTCACCGGGAGAGTAAAATGTGGCATTTTCATTTTGCCGATAATAATTGTGGGTGCGATCTTCGTATACTGTTAGGAACAACAATAGACAAATATCACCATGAAAGTGAACCATGAACTTAGTGGTTTAATCATGGTATGATATAATAGAATCATGATTTATGCCTTGTCATCTCTGCTTTAGAACCTTCCAATGGAACGTTCATCTGCAGCAATTTTCATTGATTTCCTTGAACTGTTACGGTATACATAAATGGACTTTTGTTGATTCCTGATGAATTTACCAAGCACATAGTTCAGAGCACCCATTTTTTCTTTCTGATGACAATTGTGCAAACCTACAATAAATTTTTTGTTTCCTACAATAAATCTATAAATTTTTACTTGTTCAGGTAGCAGAAAGAGCATTGTACGTATGGAACAGCGAACGGTTTGTGAAGATGGCATCACAGTCCTGGGAACAAGTTCTTCCTGGCATAGTTGAGTGCATCGAGAGGAACCTGAGATGGCACTGGAGCAAGTCGGTGCAGCACCTGACTACATCTGTGAAGAGCATGCTCGAGGAAATGGAGCCGGTGTTGTACTCCAGATATCAACTCGAGCTTGGCCACAAGGAATCAGTGATGATCCAGGAAGAGACCAAGAGGAAGATAAGGTGGGAGAGGCTGGAGATGGCTGGCTGCTCAAGGTTAACAAATCAAACCTAATGCTCCATGTTTGTGCAGGTGTATATATAATTGATGATTCTAAAGATACAGAGAAGCTTAACTTTTGTTCTTTGTTTCTTCTGATTTTTGAGGTCACATGATGAGAGGAAGTCAACTCAAACCTTTACATCTCTCTCTGAAGTCAGTAGTAGTAACTTATTGTGAACATACCTCCTGTTTCAGTCTGAAGCTGTCACCAAAATCAACACTGGTGCTCCTAAACACCAAGCTGTGCCAAACTTGTGACCAACTAAGCAAATGTGGAGCATATGTTTTCTTTATTCTTTTCTCTTCCTGTAATAGATTCTTGGAGTTGGAACTGTCTATAGTCTCTCTCTCTCTCTCTCTCTCTCTCTCTCTCTCTCTCTCTCTCTCTATTGCATCTTGGCTGGATTTTGGTCATCATTTGTCCTTGTTCTACTATGAGAGTTGGAAATCTACAGAATGTGGGTGTGGTTGCTTCTCGTGGTCCAAAGGTGGTGTCTCAGAGGGAACACACCTCTTTGAAAGATTCATGAACTTTGCAAAAGAATAAAATGGATGAGTTTTTGCTTGATCAGTGGAGGAGACGATCCTATCATTCCATTGAAATGAATTCCTACCAAGTGAGTGGTTCAGCAAAAGGATAAATAAAGTGATGAACTTTCATTCACAGGTAGACAAAATCCAAACATTTCGGTGGAGACAATCCTATCGACCCATCAAATTCCTACAAAGTTATTTAACAAAGAATAAATGAATTGAGTTTTCTTTGATTAGTAAACAAAATCCACTTCATTGTATTACCAAGTATACTTGGATTCATGACACAAATGGAAGAGTTTTTTTCTTGATTAGTGAAGAAAATACTATTATTTCATCAGATTCCTATGCAATGATTCAACAAAGAATATATGGATGAGTGAGAAAATTCTATCATTTCATTAAGTCATACCTGGATCCACCAGTTCTATAAATGAGAACAAGGAAGAGAGAATATATAGCTCACAGTACACTTATGTGCCATCAAGAGGCGCCAGGAGAACATCTACCTTACCAAGATTCCAAACCTAATCAAGGAGTTCATAAGATGTCAATCTCCTTTTGGACTGACCTCATCTGACTATCGTGTTTGATCATTCATTCAAAGTGCCCACTCTAATTTTGCTGACACTATGGGATGAGAGAGAATCTATGGGAGAAAGGTGTTGGATTTGTCCCCGAGAACAATTGGAAATTTTGAAGTACTAAAACAAAAACCCTTGCCCTCTTGTCATCATCATCATCATCTACTTTATTTGGAAAATATATATTTTTTTTTTAAGTTATCAAAAAAATTTTAATTACATTGTTTTGAAGTATAAGACGCTGACGTACCGACTCAAAGAAATACATAAATAACCAAAAAAATTTATTATTTATGTCAAAATTAATTTTTAAAATTAAAATTTTATTTTATTAAATTGGATAATAATGGTAACGGCTTTCGTGAAATAACAGTCTCTTGGATTCCTTTCTTAGGGCACTATTTAGACCCTATAAATAGAATCCAAAAATAATCTCAATATATTTATTTAGATAATAATATGGTTTTTTAAATATATATATTTTATTTTGATTTGTTGAACATTGGTATGACTTGCATTTATCATTTCCAGAATAATCCAGAGATGATCATGAGGCAGCATTAACATAAAATCTCAGATCCATCTTCTAAAAGTTACTGTGGGTGAAATCAAAATGCCAGAAAAGAAGAAAAAGTTTTGGTGTTACAAAACATGATGTGCTGTAAATTTAGAAGAGTCTGGAGATTGATTGAGGCATAAGTTGATGTAGGGATTTTATATGGAAGGATGATTCGATGTGTGTGGCTATATATATTGCTCATTATATGTAGAGGTGCAGATGTCATGTCACCAAACAGAACAAAGCGGTAAATGGATTAGTCCATTTAAAGAAGCAACTTTTGGATGAACTCCACAACAACATTATCAATAAGAGAAAAATCCAAGTTGCCAGGGAAAAAGAATGTAATGGAATGCACATCCAGAAATCCATGACAACCTAATCCAAGAAATTGTTCGAGGACAAGAAACACTGCACAGCCAGGCAAGTTTGCATCAATAACCCACATGGCTAGAGAGAGAAACAGAGAATGACTGTGCATGATAACAAAAGGGGTTATTTTCTGCATAAAACCTTTTACAATCACACAACATCAATGGGTTGGGCATCCAACAAGTTCAAGCAACAACCAAAGCCAATAAGTCATTCAGAGAATAAAGAGATCTATGGTAGACAACCTTGGGACCTGTGGCGACAGAATTAGAAAACAGCATGATACAAAAGGAGGTAATTTCTGCACTAGGCGCACATAATAGAACAGATATAAATCAGTTGTGTCCACCATTTCAGTCACCGAGGACATGATCATGGAAGTGGTCTTGAAGCTTTAATTTAGTACACAAGATATGGATCATGAGGCACGGGGCTCGGAGGGTGTCGTACAGGGGGCAAGAGAGTTAGGAGCAGGGTCAAACCCACCCCCTCTTACAGACAAAGTCGGGCCTCTGTGTGAGCTGGCCCTGCTAACAAGATTGCCATCGAGGAATACAACGATCACGGTGATGTCATCATGGAAATGACGACGAACCCCACGATCGATCTTCTTGAGGTCAGAGTATCTCATTTCCCTCTTCTTGGCTGCTTCCTGTAGTGCAGCTTTGATCAGACGCCGAGCACTCCCCTGCAGTTCATAGATATGAAACTAACTCATCACTGTGAAACCATGGCAACTACTGAGATATACAAATGCGCTGCCTAAGTTTTATGTTAAAACCAATAATGCTGATGTAGTATACATTTACTTCAAAATTCACTGACCCATTTTGTGGGCCAACAAAGATCTCCGAGTCAAATGCGAGAAGAATGGTACCATCATTACATACTCCAAGTGCAATTTCTGTATTTCCCAGATATGACCAACATCTGAAGTTTTGGTTGGATCAGACCATAATGCCAGGTATATACTGGTCCAACCATGAGACAGTACATGAATCAGATGAAATTGCTCGGTCCAAGTTCATATATCAAGCTGTTACCCCAGGCATATTGCTCAATGCCTAAAACCTCCACATCAGAAACCACTCTTTCTCATCTGATTCCCCTTTTCCTCTCACCTTTTGCTTAATTTTCTTCCTCAAGAGTGGTATTTTGCTTGATGGCTTAAGTTTCTAGTTTCATGCTTGCATTGTTTTATTAAGGGCAGTTCTATGCATATTTTACATAGATCTATTTGGATCTAAGCTGACACCACATGTTGGCCTTGTGAGGATCCTTGCTAGGTTGGAAGAAGACTTGGCCAAGATTTGCACTCATTTTCTCAAGATCAAAATCTACAACGAAGATTGATGCAAATATACTCTAAATTCAAAATCTCCACTGAAGATTGGTGAACATAGGCTAGATTGCATAACCAGCTAAGATCCACAAAAACCATCCAGATCGATGTGGTTCTACCTAAGTGCTCACAAATTCCACTCCATACCCACATATATCTAAGCTAGTTCCACAGAGATTAGTCTAAGACTCAGTAGAGTAGGCCTAAATCCTTGCATAACTAGCCTAAAGACATGTGGATCTAATTTATCTATATATATATATATATATATGCCGATCTAGCAAAGATTCGTCTAAATGTAGGCTAGATGCTTTGAACACCATCTGGGCTTCTAGATGATTTAAAATGGACTTCTCATTTTAAATACTGTTTTTTAATATTAATTGGGAAATAATATCAAAATAGCTTCAGAAAATTACAATAGGAACACTATCTTCCACAAGTCCATCGATACATCAGATCAGATTCATGATGCAATCTGATGGAGTTGAGATTGGAGAAAGTCATAGTTTAGATAGTGATAACTAACATTTATTTCAGGAGGGTCATTTAACAACTGATGGACACACATTTGCATCTTTTCTGGACACCATGTGCAGCACATTTATGGATTTGATAATGGACATTAGTAACATTCCAATGTTGCAGAAGACATTGACACAAGGCACAGTTAATCATCCATCTAAGAGAAAGACTGCACTCAAGGTTATGTTGAGATTAAGTGACTGGTCTAATTCTAGTTTTATGAGCTGTGGCAAAAGATAGAAGATGACATCAAGGAGATGATCAGAAACATATATCAAGGCAGATAGGACTTTCTCATGGTCAGAGCCCTCTGTACCAACATACAATTCATCGCAATTTACCAAGTCCGAGGTTTTGTATGGCTTAGACCCACAACTGCAACACGTTCATGGCAGTTCTACTGTTCTAGTGCTTAACAACCATTATTGGAGTTACAGCCCATACAATATACACAAGCAAGAGCGCAGGAGTGCCAACTGTGACAACGGTGTAGGTGCCAACCCGGCATTTAATGATCACTTCTCAATCCAAACTTGGCACATGGTATATTGACACCAAAAGTCATGAGTATCATGAGTTTTTTGAAAAGGGTAAGTTGCAAAGGCGAGGTTCGAGTCCGGGACCTTGCGATAAACTATCAAGATCTTTACCAGCTAAGCTAGCTGACACTTTTATGAGTATTATGAGTTGGTTCTACGAAATTATGACCTCGATATTGGGCCACGACCACCTCTTGGGCACCACAACATTCATTTTGGTATTACATGAGGATTAGTACTTATATGGTATGCCTTGTACCCATGTTTCAGCACTTATAAATATACATATCATGGATTATATATCATGTGCTATCTTCATGCACTCCTAGAAATTTTTTGTGTATGTGATTTTAATATGCGATTTGTAATGACTAAGAACTATATTTTGATTCATTATTGAGACAAGAAATGTATAATTTAATAGGATGTTGACCAGTATTGAACCATACCAGCACATGTTCGTTGTTACTGGTACTATATTAATCTGGTCGACTATTGGTATTATCACATGCTGACTTGAATCGGTATCAGGCTGAGATTTTATGCCTTGGATATGACAATAAATCAACTAATTTACATGGCTTGATGATAAACAAGATAAGGTTGTATGAGATGAATCCACTTTCCCTGGCTTAAGCATTATTCACTTCTCATTTTATGCAGGCCCTCAAATATGGTTGAACTAAATATTCAATCCAAACATGGATCAAAAGGATAGATTTTGCATCAAAAGAACATATCCTTGAGTACATGCCAATGCTTCTTTAAAGAACCTACAAATTGGGATAAAAGGTTCAGAATGAGATATCCATACTAGCAATCAACAATGTTGGAGATTTGTGTTTCTCAATCTATCTCTATCAGAAAAAAGGAAGGAACCTTTTTTTTTTACGGCTACATATGGAAGATGGCATAAGAAAGGTTTCAGGTTTTAACATCTACCCTGCAAGTTCAAACAGGCAAAAGGGAATAAGATTTGAGATGCAGGATACTCTCAAATATCTCATCCATGTGTTCTGAAAACACCAACAACTTCATAGCATCAATGTCTAAATTTGCATGTCATTCTTTAGTTATTAGACAATGCAACTTGATATAAAACTTCAATGCCATTGAAGTTATTCATATTTGCCATGATCTTTGTCCACTTAGAGTTTTTGACATTATCTAGTGCAAATAGCTAACTCTTCAACTTAACTTTCAAATCTTGAACTCTTCTGTAAGTACTTTAGTTTAAAATTTGCTACAAATTTATTGACCCCTAGTGCATGGAAGGAGCAAAGAGTTTTTTTTTCTCTAGGATTCAATAGTTGTTAACAGAGAACATAAAGTTTTAAATAAAATAAAATTGAAAAATGATAACTACCTAACTCACTCTAGCTAAAAAGCGACACACAATAGAATCATATCCTTGATAAAGAGAATGTAATCTCAAACCACCCACACATACATAATGTGAGAAAAGATATATCCTCCATTTATTCAGCAATCTATCATGTTCCAGGAACGGTCCCATTTCCTCTTTTTAGGACCCCCACCCCAAGTATAAGATAAAAATAAAATTACAAAGATCATGAAGAATACAATAAAGAAAATTGCATTTAATAAGTCAAAATATATCAATCATGCCATTTTTTCTTCTTCAAGAATATATGTCTTTAAGTTTTTTTATCATTGACAGGCCTCCATCTTTGTGAAGGAACTTCCTTTTAGAGATAAAATCTTCGATCAAATTGAATACTTCTTTTTTCCTTTTTAATCTTTAATCAAACCTAAGATTTTTTTCCTTCTTTTATCTGGAAACCTTTTGTATTCTCCTTGGGCAATCTTAGTAACTACTTATAACATTTGCAAAAGATTCCCTAACTAATAAAATTCATCCGGAAGACCTTTGTCCAATTCACAATTCCAGCATGGATTAGCCAATTTTGTCCAAGTCTGACTTATCTTTAGTGGTAGGGCTGAGAAGTTGACGAAAAAGCAAATCAGCCTTGGTGAATATTAATCTGAGTTGGCCAAATTGGATTTAGAGTAGCTGATCTGGCAAACTTGCTCTTCCCATAATATTTATGCATCAATTCTTAGCTGCCTGCACAAGTCAGATTTTTGGGCCAAGGATCATATGCAAATTTATCCAAGGTTGGGACAACTCCTTGTCTCTATTGAATTGTTTAACACATTTCCCAACCTTACATGTCCAGCCACTTTCTAATTTGATTCTATGTGTAAACTCAATAACTTGAATCATAAAATGCATCCCTTAATTTTCCAAAATGAAATAGAAAGAGAAAAATTCATTACTTAAAATGATTTTATTTTGTATTAGAAAAACAATGGCCACTTATGGACTCTATTTAGACAATGATACAATAGTATAAAGATAGAAAACATACACTGTGAGGACCATTATGAACAATATCCACTGCTTCTTGGTTGGTAAGATGCTCCCAGAGGCCATCAGATGCAAATATAAGAAACTGATCTTGTGGTTGCAGTGGTTGCACAGAAATCGATGGCTCTGAGCTGAGTATAGGTTTTTTGAAAGGTTCACGAAGTCGAAACTTTGCATATAGTGGTTCCCGGTTAAATTCCGCCTTCTTTAGGTATACATCACCAATCGACCTAGAGACCTGCAAGATAGATGTATTTGATTAGTAATAAGCAGCAAAGATACAAGAAGCTAAATCTAGAGATTGTTCTTTATAAGTGAATCAGTAAGACTAAATATTAATATATAAAGAATCTATAATTTGCAACAGATATACCAGTTAGACTAAATATTAAGAATCAGTAAGAAGCAATAGATACATAAATAATGTACCATGGTTGGAACATTTATTTAAACAACTGAAGGGGTGCACGAAGATGATTATTAATGTGACGGTGGTGAACCTCAAGATATAGAGCAGGTATTTAGTGAGCAAAGATTTGAGATTGGGCTATCTACAGTGGACTAGCATTTGATAATCACACATCACATGTTCCCTTATATGTCTGCTATAGCAAAATTTGCAAAAAATGTAAGAAGGGCCTACCAAGGGTACAGAACTTAGTTTCGTTCAGTTTGAGTCAAGACCACCAAGTTTTCGTTTCAGCAGTTTCAGATCAAGTTTCTATTAGAATGAAAATTTTAACTAAACAAGGCATAATGTGCTATCTGGAAACTTTTTTTTTATAGATCACAGGTAATTTTGAATTACAATTTGTACTCTTATGGATGATGCAAAGTCTAATATATGGGAAAATTAATAGCAGTGATCAACACTACCTGTATTTTCAACACAAAGTCTGGTGGGAAAAATCAATTTACGCAATTCAATATTTTTCTCTACATGAAAAAAAAGTATAATAAAACATGCATGTTCTGATATTCCAGTTTGTCAAGATTTGTAATCATAAAAAGAAAGCAGACCATTGATTACATAGTCACTTGCAGTTTGTTATAAAACCTTTGATGAGATAAAATTTGCATACTTGACAATTTGACAAGGACGGTTGTCTTCAAATAAATAAAACAAATTGGGTGCATAACGAACTTAAAAGTAAGGAGGATGAAGAAGAAAATCCACCAAAACATGGTAGAATTGAGAAAATTGCAAATAAATCTTGAATAAATTAGTAACTATCCTGATGAGCGGCAAGTCCACCAAAATGATGGACAGAAGGGCCAAAATAAACAAAATATTGACAGAAAGTCCTCCATGACTAGTTCTGTATGATTTTGACAAAAGGTGGGTGAAAACATCCAAAAATGACAAAAGCTAGTGGGCTGCTGATGAAACCAACCATATCAAGCCAAACAGGTGGACCCAAATGCCATGTAGGTGCTAAATTGAACAGCTAAAACTTAAAACTATTTTATTAAAAACTAACAACACAACCTAAGATAGAGAAAAGAGTCAGCATAGTTGAACTAACTAAAAGGATAAATATAATTTATTCAAATTAGTAAAAGTTTAAGAAAATTAAACTTCATTTATCCAAAAATAATTATAGATAAAAAAGAAATCAATATTTAATAATTTGAGAGTTCTTGAAAGTCTTTACATCATCTAAAAGAGAATTAGAAAAATCTTTTTCCATCTTCCATCTGCCAATTCCTACTAAGAGTGATATCCTCAAGCAAGCAGAACTACCAAGTCATTTCCCATTCCATTTACAGAGGCTAAATGCAATTATCATTTTTGATTCAACAGTTCATGAGATATAACCCTTTCAAATTAGCAGTGCATCGAGTAGAAAAGGTGGTGACTGGTGATATGAATTTGACTAAAGTGGTTTGACCAAAGTAAAACAAAATCATCAAAGTTCAATAAAGACTATTTGACAAAGTATATTAATGTACCCTTTGAATGCCTTCAAGTATCCTGACTACAAATAAATGAGATCAACTGAAAATTTCATACAGGTTTCCAGAGGAAATTACAAATATATGGCAGTCATAAATTTGCTACAGATGCAATATTAAGTTATATAATGGATGAAAAACAATATGTGCTTTAAATTGTTGAAGGTTAAAGAAATGGAAAAATCAATTTAAATTCATTTGAAGGATAAATGTTTATATTTAGATTGGAACAACCTCCATAAAGTGATTGGCTTCTATGATTATCGAAGATACTGATAACAGGTCGTAAAACTTATCCGTCAATAGACAAGACAATGTCCAGATATTCATAGGTTAACCACTGGACATTACATAGGTGAAAAGATGGCTTGAAACACAAATCAAAATATAACCGTCTTAATCTACAAGTAAATAATGTTCTGGTCTCAAGATATATCCAAGAGTATCAGTTCACCTAAACATGAGAAGTCCTTAAGGCAACCAAGAAACAAAGCAATCAAGCAAGAACATTTTGAAACAAACTAGTTATCTGCTTCTTTAAGATACTAAATTATTACAATAATGATATATAAACGTGTACAGCCAAACCATTTAAAACAAAGAATTTCATGCATCCACCAGTTGCTTCTATGGAAGGATTTCATTTGATGCTTTGATGAGGAGAACCTACAGGCCAGCATGATTGGCTACTAAACAATTACTTTTTTCCCAGTGGATTAACAACCAATTTTCAGATCGAAGAAAAATAATTCAAATGCATGACCCTTTGTAAACTGCATGCAAGTTAAAGAATTAGAAGGTCCTGTTCTAGACATTCGATATGGAAAATCTGAAGAAGCATAAATACTAGGTGGTCTAAAACTTGTTTTCTCGTTCTTCATTAAATTAACAAGACGATAAGTTTTATGTTTGAGCACCTGGATAAGGCCCTTCACACGCCAGACATTATGCTTTAAGACAACAATTTGCTTGTCTTCTGGGTGCATTGAGTGCAACTCCTGTCTCACAGACTCAATTCCAGCATTATGCTCTGCTGACAACTGGACAGCCAAAACTTCTCCAGTTGCTTTTACAAGTTTCCCAAGAACAACACGGGAATCCCCAAGATTAGCTGTATATAGCATACTACCACAGATTACACCAACCAGACAGCACGAGCCAACAGCTGCAATCTGGGGTGTCATAGGCCATTGCTTGTTAACCAGAGAGAAAAAACCTTCCTCTGTAGCTTGATATGCCTTCCTTATTACATCAGCTGACATGGCCTGCTGTTCAGCTGCAAATCCTGCCGAAAGGTCTTTTATCACACACACTTATAAGAACAGTAGAATATTTGTGGACTGAGATATGGTGTGTTATATCTCGGATTTGTAACAAAGTGAAAGAAAGAAACCACAATTTCAGGGTCTGGAATCCCGGAAACAACACAGTTTCACTAATAAAAAATAACATAAAATTCAAAACCTGAGCAAGATGTCCAATACTATAGAGAACAATAAAGGCAAGGGCCAAAAACATTTCACGGAGCTGCCAATTACAAACTAAAGCTTTGTTACATCTCACAGCTGGTTCCCAAATCGAAAAGCTATCCATCCATTCAATTACTAGAACATGTTCTTTACTCGAGAGTATCATCCCAGTTGAATTGTATTCAACCAGTTACTCAAAAGTAGCAAGGTAGATGGTTTCTTAAAACAAAATAACTTTTTGTCTTAGTGAACTTCATGTACCAATTCACCAAGTTACTGATAGCTTAAAAAAAATGAATCAAACCGAAACCCCAAGATCTAAGCATGCAGTTTGGAAATTAAGAACTTACTTTTCAAATGCTGAAAGAGATGATCATTGATATGACGGGAGGTTTCTGGACCTCCATGGCCATCATACACACCCACGAAGGTACCATATGGCCCGGTATCAAGCAAGCTCAGTGGTCCAGACTCGATCTGGCTCTGGTCCTCAAGCAAGCTGTTTGCTTGGACCACAGCCATGGAGAACTCACCGTTTATGTGTTGTCCGCTGTCCTTGTACCACAGAAGCCCATCCTGCCGGCCTACGACCTCAGAGCCTGAGTGGACAGACCGATCCGATGGCTGCCAGCAGGCCCTCAGTAGGTTCATCAATGCCGCTAACATCCCTCATCTCATCCAAGCCCGCCTTCTTAACATCTATTTTAATTCAGTTAGTATCCAACAAAGGGGAAAGAAACCAATTTTTCCGACTCTGCATCAAGAGAATTCACATAGATCGCATCAGTTACCAGATAAGAATGATTCGAAAGCAGCAGCTGGAGACTCCATCAAATATCCAACTTTTGTTTCTTCATAAAGTCGAAAAGTTTATTGCAAACAAGAATCAAAGAGGTCGAAAAAATCACTCTTTGACTACTTTAGCACGTTATGTCAGCAAAATATGATCATGAAATTTGCTCGTACAATAGGTCTCACAAGTCCAGAGGCAAAAATCCAAAATCAGAGAAATCGATTACCTCCTCTCCGGATTCAACTCAACCCCCGACGGCGAGGCCGACAGAAAATCTCTCACCAAATTAGAGAGAACCAAGTCCAGGATCAGCTTTTCGTGCACTAACTCGAAGAAAAGAAACCATCTAACGACCCACGCGATCTTCTCACCAATCCTGACAACCGCATCTTCTCATCCATCCCGACCGCAGCCTCACGAGCGGAAGCGGGAGAATTCCCAGAAAAGAATCGCCGGTCAGAAACGCCTCAAATCCGACGCGTCGCACACGAAAGGGCGGTCAAAAACACCTATTTAGGTCTAGGTTGGGCGATTAATTGTGCGGCAACCTCAGATCCGGAGATGATGAGACGACGATTCTTCTTAAAAGGATTGAAGAAGTGGGAAGATGTGAGGTTGGGTTTGGCTTCCAGGCAGGAGATTTGGAGGAAAAGAAGCGTTTAATCTCTCCGACACCACTAGCAGACAAAGCCCCTCAGAAACCGACAAGAGAGAGGCCAACGCCAGCGAGGCACAGCGGCGGCGACGGGCTCCACCAACAGACCAGAAGAGAGAGAGAGAGAGAGAGAAGGAAGGAGTAGGGAGGAACTGGGAGGGATGGGGAAGAGAGAGAAGTATTTAACTGGACTTGAGGGAAGTGACATCAGCAGATATTTGCACTATAGTCCCTAAAGAGATTATAAATGCTAAATTTAGCCCAATAAGGCGTACGTATGACAGTTTCATGCAAATACACCCCTGGTGACATGAGAATAGCCAAATAACCCCTAAAAGGATTTGTAGTTTTATGCAAATAAACCCCCTTTAGAGTTATTATTTTTCTGTATATATCTATTACTCGATGGTATTAGACATTGTAGCTCATTTATTCTTTGTTTTTTTGGGGCGCACTCATATTTGTTGAGAATATTTTATGAGTGAATCCTAATTTTACGAATGGGTTGGTATAAAAAATGATAATATATATATATATATATATCGATCTGGATTGGATTCAGATATTAGAATGAGATGTATTGTTCCTCTCAACTGGCAAAATATTTTTATATTTATTTACTAGAATATTTATTAATTAGATTTTATGAGGAGACTAATAGAAAAATAAATATTTTATTCAGATACAAGAAGAATTTGGATATTTAAATATTATCGAGGAACGGATGACTGTCCGCTGACACGAAGATGCAGGGATTAAAAAAGATATCATTATATTCTTAAATCCATTCAAAGTATTAATTTTTTTATTGGTTAAAAATAATTAATATTAAAAAATATTTAAATTTAATAATAATTTTTTTTAAAAAAATAAATAAATATTTACAATTAAATATTAATAAAAAAATTAAATATTAATATAAAAAAATAAAATAAAACTTGAACTGCTTAGGACAAACATAATTTTATTTTTATTGTTTATAAAATTGTCTGTCTAGCCACCGAGTCTTCTCGCCGCTGCAGCTGCTGCCACCGCCATTATGGGTTACTTTCCGGTGACTCACACGTGGTTGGTTCAAAGGAAAGCGTGGAGCATTCATTCTTTTACACGTGTCGGAGGTGGGACCCAGGCATTGGACCGCTGCGACCACGCGTTTACTGGCCTTGCCATTTATTGCACGTGTCCCACTCTATCAACACGGGGCGGGCTGCTATCATTTAGGAGCGGGCGCAACCCATTACGGGTCGGAATTCAACTTTTCGGGTACGGATCAACGTGATAGGATTCGTTAATTTATTAGTGGGTCAAGTATAAGTATGCATTCTCCATCCAAATTCAATACTAGTATGTGATCGAATGTTCGTGTCAGGTCGACCTCAACATTACAATTTCTTGAGCTAAATGAGGATCTCGTGAATGCATTATAAGTTTTTAACTCGATCCTTGAAGCACAAATTTTTCATGGTTAATAATCTCTAATTTAATAAATATTACAAAGTCATCTTCGTCACAAGAGACGTAGTTGTTGGAATTTAATTAGTAGTTATTCTATCGTGGATAGTTTCGTCAAAGATAATATCAAATATTATTTGAACGTAAAGAATCATCTAGTTAAGTTAAATATTTTTGATGTAAATGATAAACGATCAAAGGATCATTGTTGTGAACTTTCGAGGCCTTGTATTCATTTATATTCTTTGTAATTTTATATTCTTAATAAAATAAAAGAAGAAGGAAAGAAATGAGGTGGTCCTGATTTATTTCGTGGTGATGTTTTTGACCAGGAGAGAGAGAGAGAGAGAGATGCTCGAAAATGATGAGGTGGGAGGCTTCTCGGAAGCCACTCGAACAAGAATTGTGCATGAACTTGCACTCATCAATGCCATGTTATGAAGGCACTTTGTCCTTTGCCCACTTCACCATCAATGCCATGCTCTCTCTCTCTCTCTCTCTCTCTCTCTCTCTCTCTCTCTCTCTCTCATGTCATTGTTAGGGTTGTGTAGTCTCATCCCCACCGAGCTTGCTTGCTCTTGTCTTATGTTATATAAATTTCTCTCACTAAGAGATCAGTCTTCAAGAATGAGTCATTGGGGAATGCTTCTTATGATGCCCGTAATAACCTTTTTGGCTGAGGTTTAATAGGGTTGATAAAAACTGATTTCAAGATGAATGGTGGGATGAAGCTCAAGAGTATGATAAAAGAAAAAGGCCAAACGGATTATAAAAAAAAATATTGTTAACTTCTTGTGATAATTTTGAATAAATTTTAAAAATATTATGTTTTAACCATCAGACCAAGTCTTTTTTAATAAAGATCTTATGAAAAATATAACACTGATAAATTTTGTGATATCGATATTGTATATCGAGTATCTAATAAATATTATTTGTGGTTATACTTGCTAATCGATAAAGTATATTTTAGCACCGCACGTAACGTAGTGTCATTCTGCCTAGCTAGCAACTACCTCATATCACGTGTGGTGCCACTCCAATCAAAATAGTGTATACATCTCAAAGTAGGACGAAATGATACAGAGACGACTATGTCATGGAGTGATGCAACTCGATTTAAAAACGATGTCATGCTTAAAGTTCAAAGCGGTGCACTGCAAATCTATGTTGACTGAAATTAAGCGAGGCCAATTAGCAAGAATATAACCCTGCAAGACATGGGCTCGGGATGATGGTCCCAAAACAGACAAACCACTCGACGAAAATATCAACAAACACTAACAAACACAAGGGGGAGTCGATTCACCACAAAATCACCCCTAGACAGATATTATGGGACAAGATTCACTATCCATAAAAATCTAACTTAAGTTTCAAAGATGTCAAGCTAGAACTCTCTTCTCCGGCATTGACTTATTGTGCAGGGACTAGAAGCCTCTTGCGAATTCACTGGGAGAACACCATAAGAGACGACGATTATGACTCTCTACCATTTCTTTTTGAAATCTTTCTTAACCACTCCTTTCCGAACTATGATATAAAGAATCACAACAATATTTAAAAGTGACTAAAGTAACTAAAGATGCTTCGTATGCTTGATGCATCTCACCTAACACAAAAAAAAAGTATCCACCTAAGGGGATAAAGTGCACGATGCACCTTAACTTGGTAAGACATATTCTTGCATCTAATATATTAACCTAAGACAAAAAGTATCCAAAGTGTACTCTAATTTAATAATGAATATATTTTTGTCTAATATGTCTATTTTGGATAAGAATATTAAAGCTCTTGATGCATTCTAATCAGAAAATATATTTTCTACACTTTATGTATCTATCCAAAATAAAAAGTTACTCTCTGTTACTATAGTAGAGTGCTTGCATGCCTTAATCATACGTATCTTTCATGGTTGATACATCCACACTCGTTGATACATCCACACTCAACAAAAGCATTAAAGGTACGAGCTAATAATTTTTTATGGATGCAAAACATAATTATGGTTTGGTATGAATAAAACTTTACCCTAAATCATAATGAAAAAATAAATGATATGATAATTATTTGTAACTAATACATATGGATACTTGTTAGCTAGGAAATAACATCCTAATTAGGCATGCCATATTAGCAAAACAAATAAATGAAATAGTTCAACAATAATGCAATTATAGTATAATATCTCTAATTTCAAACACTCAAAACTTATTTTAAACTCTCGAAATATCCTTAGATATTTTTATTCAATACGAACAAATATTAATCTGAGCTTCAAATGGATCTTAATTAGTATGCTCCTAACATAAGTTTTGTAGGAATTATCTAAATAAAAATTGATAGTTAATATCTTTTGAGAGAATTTTGCTCTTGGGTTTAGGTCAAAACTTCCTCGACTAACCTCACCTTTAGTGTGACTTCTTAGTTCGTCTTACATAATACACTTTGTTATAAATATATTGTTGAATGTCGTATTTTGATGATAAAATTAATTGATAATTATTTTATAATTTAATCTATGTTTTGAGTGACACAGGATGCTTCGATCAGAATAAGACAATTAAAGCAGAAAGAATCATGTTGTGCCGGAGGAAAACATGTCAGAAGATTGGACATCGGACCGGAGGAACAGTCGACGTATCGACAGAAGGCTTCGGGCCATGGATTCGGGCATTGGGCCAAGAAGAGTGGATATTGTGCTAAGGATATCAGAGTTGCGGAGTCAACTGACCGATTGGGCAATAGGCCGTAAGAGAGGACGATGCGCCGAAGAATCAGACGAAGCGTCGAGAGACCAATGACATGCCGGACAACTTGATTAATGCTTAGTATTAATTGTCTAGATCGAAGTGTGGTTTTACATGTGCAGGATTAACTACAAAAGCAAGGCATGAAGCAAAATGAAGTCCTAGAGTCAAGGACGCGATTTCGTTGGGAGTTCGAGAGTTTGTCGGAAG